>KZ506469.1:13236-34625 GCA_002844005.1 Limosa lapponica baueri
TCAAAGGGCAGAAACCACCCCATGGAAATCAGCGGAGGTGACAGCAGGCGGCGATCGTGGCTGAGGAGGTTGAAGGGGGGATGCAGGGGGAAAGGATGGATTCAAAAGTCCCTGGGGGACAGGAGTGAGCTGCTGCCACGTCCCCCCATTGAATGTCCCTCCGAGTAGAGCAGGGCACACTGCACCCACCAGGCGGCTAGGCACAGGCTGAAATTCCACTTCACTCTCAGTTTGAGTTATAGCATCTCTTTTCTGGCTTTCACTAATCCTTTTTTTTCTTTTCGCTGGTGTTTTTCATGTGGACTTAAAGAAATACTACAGTTATCTATGCATCCCACAAAGTCAGTTTGTTTTTATTTACTTTGCCTCCTTCCACATCCTTTCTAGCAGAAATGGCACAGTAGCCACAGGGGAGAAAATTAGCCAGGCAAATTCTCCATCTGTCTCTTTTTCTGTTTCCCAGGGCTATTTGACTGTGCATCTTTTTGTGGGTATTGGTGGCTCATTTTTGCATGATGCAGTTTCAAACAAAACAACCCAAACCTACAGCCTCATCTACACAACTAACCAGATAGCCTCAGCAAGGCTAACACTGACTGCGGCTTTACCGGGTTGTGTGCCACGATTTGATTTGTCTGAGGGAAGACACCCAAAGGTTTTGACATTTTTTCCCCTCATGTTGTTTGAATTCCTGTGTCTGCCCCTTAGAGGTAGCCTCAGTGGTCTTGGGGAATGGGCCCTATGGCCCCCGCAGGATGACTCTTCTAGAAGTGGTGGCTGAGGACAGTGAAAGGGAAAACTTGCTTGTGTGTGTGTTTGTGTATACCTATGGGTGCACCACCTTCCCTTAAGCAAGGCACAAGGATTAGGGATGTGGCCAGAGGAAAGGAGCAGAAGGGACTAGATGATCTCCAGAGGTTCCTTCCAACCCCATATCATTCTGTGATCCTGTGACAGAGGAGCATTGGCAGCAAGAGCAGATCGTGGTGGGGAACAGGGGCAGCGGGACAAGGGAATCATGTCACAGAAGAAAGATGGGAACACTGTGGGGAGCCTGAGCAGACACCCAAATCACAAGACTCAAGTCACACAAATAAAGCAGGAAGAGGCTGAGATCCTGTATATAGAGGAAGAGAGAAATTAGTGAGACAAAAGCTAGAGAATCTACAGAAATTGCGGACAGGAAGGTCCTGGTCAGGAAGATGCTGTGTGAGGAGAAGGCAGAGGTCTGGGAGACCACAAGTGTGAAGACAATAGGGGAGGGGAGTGAAAGTAACCCCCAAGTTGTAGGGTCTGTAGGCTGCAGGACCCTCGGTTTTGGTGATATTATTCTGTGATGACTCTTATTCACTTCATTATGAATTCGTTTGATGTATTTCCTCTCCACAAATACTACTCTGCGGCTTTGACCTGGACAGGCTTTGCGTGGTGTTCCTGCATGGGGCTACGAGGGAAACGTACAGGGCTCTGATTGGGCTGCTATTTCCATCACCCAGTTCATCCATTTCATCTCCTTTCCCTTGGCTCTCATTGCCAAGGTCACAACATGATTGCCAAGCCCGAAGCCAAACATCCGGTGTCTATTCCAACCCAAAGCTCTTAGCTCCTCTGAGTCAGTGCGCTCGTGTCAAGAATAACCCAAAAGAGATATGGAAACCCCAAAGTCACCGCCATAAATCACGTTTGTCCTAATGCCATTTTCATCTCTGAGAGTGGCCTGCCCTTTGTGTCATGTCCTGCCAACATTCCCAACTGTTGGCCATTTGTTCGGAAAGGGGAATGCGAAGTACAGGCTCTCGAGAACCCCATCCAATGCCAGAGGTATTATATGTTCATACGGGCAGGCTGGGACAACTCATCTCTGCCACTTCATCCCTGGGAAGGAAAACGAGCCTGAAACTGCATTAAAGGAGCTGCAGTTTGCAGTTGGGGAATGCCACTTGAAATTTTACTCATGCTTGATGCTAGATGCTTTCTCTGGTGGTAGTTGCAGCATAATGCAGAGCTGATTAATTTGTCCACTGTGAGCGAGCGACGCTCATAAATTTAGCCTGTTTTTCTCTGGTTGAGCTGTGCATGAAATGACCTCGGTTTCTTCAGATGTATTTGTTATTCATGAGGATTCTCGGAATAGTTTGGACCAATGCTGTTCAGCTTGCAACACGCTCAGCCTGATGACTTGCAATTCACTTTCTACTTTCCATGGTTTGTGATTTGTCTTCCAGGTCGAATGCTATTACCTCTGTTTGCCAGTGAGTGACAGAAACTTTATAAATAGAAGAGTAATGACTATTGAATAATGATTTTGTTTTGTATGAGTTTTTGGCACAAATTTATATAGATTTGGTGATTCTAGAATATTTTTATGAATATCTTATTTTTCTCATAGTGCTGAGACAAGTTCTGGTGTAAATTTTCAAAGCCAGCTGTCTTCAATCCGATGTCCCTGGAGTGTATCATAATAGCCATGTATTGAATTATGACAAGTTGCTTTGGCCCGTGCCGGCTCCACGTTAATCACTGTTCATGTTTTATGTTCCAAAAGCTGAAAAATATGTCAAAGGACAGAGCAAACTAAGACTTTCTGTATGGCTTGCCAACTTGAGAGATCAATTTTTCTCCCCTTGAATCTGATTAGTAGAATTCCCAAATCACTGAGGCTGTTTCTTAGCTTACTGTTGTCTTGAAGGTGCTGTGGCACCTCATGACTTGAAAGGCTGTTTTTCTGTTTTAGGAGGTTAGCAAAATAAATTTCCAGTGCTGTAACCCAGGCCAGATCCAGGCCAGGCTAGGGGTTTGCATACCATTCCTTTCTCCTGACTTCCTTCACTTCACTCCAGTCTCTTTCAGTCCTTGTGACTCTGCAGGCACAGATCTATGCATTTTAAAATACCTCAAAGCTGACATGAGAGACTTAATTTAGATGGATATTGGGGTTTGCCGCCGGATTCCCTTGCGTATTTACTTCTCCCAGAAACATCGTAATTCTCTTCCCAACCACTAAAGGAAGACATGTATTTCCATGTTTGTGCTCCAGAAAGACGTGAGACCCCATTTAAGAGTTTGGGGAAGGGGAAAGGGAAGAAAAGACAGGACTATGGCTCGTTTCCCATAGCTGTGGCTCTCCATTGGTCTTCCCTTCATGTGCTTTCCATACAGACCCAGTGGCAGAGGTCGTTAGTCAGAAATAATGTTTTCTCTGGTGTGGCTGTTATTCTGATTATTAAATTGATAGTGGCATATAGCGAAAACAATGGAAGGAAACTATGCAGAGGTAACCAGAACTCTATCTACACTTCAATGGCGTCACATATTAAATGAAGTAATTGCTTGGGTTGAAAGATATTCTGTCTTTTGCTACTGTTTTAATGGTATAAACTAGATGTACTGATAGTGAAATCCAAAATGACTTAGGCTTTTCTTCTTTCCTCACTTTCAACAAGAACCTTCAGTGATGCTGTTGTAGTGCCAGCACCCCTACAATTAATTCTTTTTTTTTAATTGAAAAAGTTTATTTTTCTATTTAAAATTATTTTAAAGTGGAGGAAGGTTTTACAAGATAAAATACAGGCATTTCATTGTCCAGGTTCTGCAGTAAGGATAAATTATAATTAATAATAGATATGTGACTGCTGCAATATTACACATTGTAGATTCACAAACTTTTTCCATATATTTTGAAACGACCCATTTCTTTGCATGATTCATGAACCAGCTGTCTAAGAATATAATTGGGTCATATTAGAATTAATGGCAGGTATTTTGGTGAGTAATGTGTGCATTCATTTTACAGTTTGCTTGTTGTATGGCTAACGCAGGCCCTTGCTGTGTTGGTAGAATACCGTGTAGTAAGAGAAGAAGGATGGCAACACAAGTGGAAAGAAGTGAATTAACTTGGATAAAGTGGGGCAGAGCTCACTCTGAGACTTTCACCCAGCCTCAGCTTTTTTCAAGTCCTAGAAACATCATGTAGTTTATGTTTCGTATAGGTATCTAAAACCTACAGTCAAACAAATCAGTTCTAAGTGCTGCTTTCTGCCAGGAGTCAATCTGAAAATTCAAGTTTTTCCTTATTTTGAATAGAAGTTTTCACCCTGCCCTTCTTTGGTGTCTTGAATCCCACCACTCCTGGACTGGGCAAAGCTCAGAGCTGCATCTAATTTTTACCAATCAAATGGCTTTCAGTTATCTTCTCAAATTATTATTTTCCCTGAATGAGAGTGTACCTTAATTTTCTCAGAAACTCCCAAAATTCAGAAATGTCTCAAACCAGAGAATTTCCAAAATATTTTGATAATCTACTGCAACTTCACATGCACTTAGTACGTGACATGCTCTTCCATGTACATCACTAGTTCCTTATAAATATATCATTCCACTTCTCGGAGTGAGCTCAGAAGGAGGGAGAAGAGGAGCAAGGCGTGTGCCTTTAAGTGCAAAGAACGATATTGTCTAGGCAATTTTCACCTCAGTGGGGATGACAGAACCTCTGTGGGTCGCAGGGAGAAGTCCACACGGAGAGGAAGCATGAGCGAGGAGAAGAGAAACTGTCCTTCATCAGGGCAGTTTAACCTGTTGCTGGAACTGGGAGTAAATGTCGGCTTGTGAAGGTGCCGAGCCTGGATGGAGAGCCTGGGTTTGGACATGGTGAGCTGGTTATTCAGCCCTGATCCGCTGTGCGTGGCAAATGGTCTTTGCCCTGTGCTTGAACACACTTTCCAGGGCAGTCTGCTCGTCAGCACCCAGCCTCCCAGAACCATCGCAAATGGGCCTGAGTTGTCATTGTGAATTGGGATAAAAACGACCCGGCTCCTGTCCGGAAAATGGAGATGTGCACGTTATCCTGATGTGTGTGTTAAGCTTTCCTTGCGCTGGGGCTCAAAGTAGCTTTGTCCTTCAGATGGTTCATTCTCGGTGTACTGCAGCAAACCGAGTGGGCAGGGATTACACAATCACCACTGACCATTATCTTTCCCCATCTTCTTCTTCCCTTCAGAAGAAGTAGTGCAGAATTAATTATCGTTCCTTTGTAAAGATATCTGAAAACATCATGTGGAACCTTCTCCTGCACAGCTTGCTTTCTAGTCAAATGTGATTATGTAAAAACGTAATTCTGTTGTTTTAACTTTGATTGATTCAGACACACTAGGCTTACAGCAATTAAGCTAATATAATGAACAAATCATCAGCAGTTATATGGCAAGTTAGCCAGCTACAGTGAAAACATTAAGCCACAAATATGTAATGCTAAACTTTTTGCTGGGATTGTTTGAGGACCTCCTAATTTAAAATCCTGATCAGAACCAGAGCCCTAAAGTGTGTCCGTGCATCTGGTCTACCCACGTCTCTTCATTCGTTGCCACCATCCTGTCCCTCACCTTCAAATGCCAAGGCAGAGAGGCAGCCTGACTGTGAGACGTCTTTCTTTCAGCCTTTGTCAGGGAGAATATGTGTTCCTGGTACCCCATCATGAGGGGAATGGTCAGGTTGCACACTGTGTCTCCTGCCTTCCCATCCTTACCATTGCTGCATCTGGTTTGCACAAACCAAAACTCAACCAAAGCACCCACAGGGGCACAATTCAGTGACAACACCTGGGGACAGCTGAGCCTGAGGCTCCACTGTAGAAATGGGCATGGAGTGGGAAGCCTATAAATTCTGTACTTTTGCCTTCACACCGTCAGGCAAGGCAGCCAAGCACTGACATATTTGTGTAAAACAAAACTAGGTAGAAATGCAGGTTCCTAAATTATAACCTAGACTTTTCACAGTGACCTTCCTAAGTATATACTCTATGGCTGTAACTTTAGATGCTGGTAGATACAGTTGTTAACAGTGGATGCAATCACGGGAAGTTTTCTCTTCTGGCCTGCTAACAAAGGGGTTTTGTCACATCCATGTATACCTCAGCTGATCCTGACACATTAATCACCTTAACAAACAGAGCCATTGTCAAGCCTGATCTCTCAGTTTTGTATTTCATACTTGTTAGATGGTAGGCAAACACATCTTAGCTGTAGATCAGAGTTCTTCAGTTTTACCCTCTCAGACTCCTTCCCTGGCAAGTACTGGTCCTGTGGGATCTACCCGATTGCTCACCAACCCTCTCTAGATCCCATTCAGAAATCTGCAGGTTTTTGCTCTGGCTTCATCTGCTCAGCTGTTCCCTTCTACCAGCTTCCTTTCATTTCTTCTAGTTCACACCATTTTACAGATGGTGGTGAAAGTATTTTGAGGATGGAGAATGAATTTCTGCCTTTGGCTCCCCACTTCCAGGGGCGCACTGGGGACACCCGAATGGAGCCAAAACGTATCATGTGTCTCTGCCCATCTCCATTCCAGAAAAAGCTACGCACTGGGTTCACGAACTTGCTAAAACTGGCTTCTGTCCCTGAACACTTTAATCTCTAATGTGGTTAGGGTAAAATAAAACAACAGTGGCAGGTCATTTAAATAAAACATTTGAAAGAATAAGGAGTTCTTACCGTCAGAGGCACTCTGGTAAGGTTAGAGATTTCCCTGGCCGGGCTAGTTTTGACTGTAGCTTGTCCTGCAAGCTGAATCTCTGAAAGTGTGATGGGGTCCCATCTCGGCTCAGCCGGTGCTGTGCCACATCGGGCTGTACTCGGAAATAGGTGGATTTGTATTGGAAGATGCAGAGAACTCTGAAAGTGGTTGAATAACACCTTCACGCCTGATGAGTTTTATTTTCATTTTTTATAAAGCATAACAGTGGGAGAACAATGAAATTGTTGCCTGCAATCACCATTGGCTACACACAGGAATCAATGCCAGAGTCCTCAACTGAGAACTTCTTTGCCCTGTCCCGTTACCCACTTTGGGGGAAAAGCTGTGAGTTTGATAAACGATGGCAATGATGGCTTTGTGTCACTGCTCTGGAATCAAATGGTTGATGGCTTTGTGTCACTGCTCTGGAATCACTGGGCCACTGCACATGAAAGTTTAATGATTGCATAAATTTCAGACGCTGTCTCTCCCCCGCTGCAGAAAACTATCAAATAAATTTATCTCAATGCTCTGCTGCCTCAATGGCATGCTGTGGGCTTTTCCGTGCTGGGTTTTTTTTTTCCCTGTCTTTTATTGCTTTGTTTAAATCACTGCTCGCACCCACAGCTGAGAAAGAGAGGCCATGCGTCCGAGCACAGGTAACAAATGGGGTTTGCTGCTAAAGGACACCAAAGCTTCTCCCTTACTTGGGAGCATGTTGTGGCATTGCACTGCTCCGGTGAAGGCACCCAGTGCCAAGCTGTGGAAAGACTGCTTGGGCAGGGATTCTCTCAGCCTGTCCTCACAGCAGAGGGGCTCCAGCCCTCAGATCATCAATTTAGACAAAACCAAGTGGGCAAATTGGTTTTTCATGGTCAGTATTTAGGTTAGTGTGTGCAGTATCACTGCTGCTCTTCAGGTACTAATTCCTACCATACATACGTGTTTTTCTACACCAATACTAGGGCACTCCACTGGCACAGCCTGCTCCCTTGCCTGCCATCTGCAGCCAACACCTGCAGAGGGGAACGAACGCCCCGATGGACATACCCATCTCAGAGGAGGGGTCCTCAGTAGCATGTGTAGACAGATGAAATGGGGGAAACGAGCATCTAAGACTGCAGCGCAGCTCCTGGTGTCCAAGGAGGGTTTGGAGAGCCCCGGTTGTAGTCGGAGGGACAGGAGCAACACTGTACTTGTGGTTGTCATGTGGCTGAAGGGCAATCTACCCTCATCTTCCATAGTCAGACCAAGGTCCAATCAGTTCTACCAACAGTGGCTGCTGCTCACAGCGTTCATGCCCTTGGAGCAATGGGGACATCAGCACGATCTCCTCCTTCACTGTGGGATCACAGCTCTGGTAAAACCCAGAATTGCCAGTAGTTTCTTTCTTAGGATCATCTAGGACCAGGTTGCCTAGGAATGTAGAAGTGGGTAGTACAGTGCTTCCTCCTTCTCTTCAAGAGAGGGACATTTTAGAAAAAAAAGTCTTCAAAGGGCACCTGAATGCCCATATTGGAAGGAAACTGCAGGGAACAGAAATGAAGATCACAGAAATAGGGAGAGCAGATGAGAATTTGTTGAACAAATCCCATTTCTAGGGCAGAAAAATGCATCAAAAATTACCATCTGTGCAGGAGTTTCTACCATTTGGTTTGCTGTGAAAGAAGGTAAAGTGACTGCCACCTTTAAAAAAATAATAATAGCAAAAAATCCCACTGTGCCCTTCACATTACAAAAAAATTTTAATAGCTTTTACATAACCTCCAGATCTGGCCCATTCAGGCAGCCTTGGTTTAGGCGAGGGAAGGTAGCCAGGCACGAACTGTGCTCACTGAATTGATGAACTGTATGGAAAGCTCAGGAGACATTTTCGCTCCTGGTTGATTGCAGAAAGCTCCTGTGACATGTGTCACCATCCACCTTGAGGAGAGCTTGACCCATGAGGGATGTGGACCAGCGAGAGCTGTGCAGCCCCTTGGAAAATCAGTTTGCTTGGGAAAGCACAAAATCCTTGGCGCTCAGGGTGTCCCGTTCTCCCTCCGCCCCTTTCTGCCTCCGCAGCGCTGTGGAAGAGGACACCTGAAGAATAGTGTAGCATCTCAAATGTAGCTAATACCTGCTGAATTATTCACAGGGTTATAGAGCAAAAGGCTTTTTCCCCATTCTGGCTGCAGAATTGTCCTAGAGGATTTTCACCAAGTTCTGCGCTGGTTGTTCCAGGGAAGCTGCTCTGACCTCAGCATGCGGCTGCCACGTCAGCATGCTGCTTGATTTGAGTGGATTTGGGGTAGACCTTGAGAAATATGGTGATGCAGCCATCAGTGACAGTGCTTGAATGTTGTTATATGTCCGATTTGCGTGCTTTTTCATCCTGGCTTTTGCAAAATTTGTTTTAATGCTTCAGCTGGATGATTTCCCTCCTGTTTTGCTGTGATGTGAAAGGGAATGGCAGCATTTTCCCATTGGTACTAGTAAAGGTTGTGGCCATTCTCCTAGGAAGTCCTCACCAGCTGTGACCCTGCTAAGGAGCAGCAAAGGGAAAAGTAGATTTTCTTTTTCCCCTCAGCACTCTGCTTTTCAATCCTTCCTTGCTTTGGGCAGCGTTGATGGCACGTCACTGCCCTGTGCTCCTGCGCACCTGCAGGCTGCACAAGAACAGCCCCTTTCGGAAGGACTTGTAGCAGATACTACATCATTAAAGCTAGAAGTTGATAGAGCTTTCAAGTAATTACTAGTGACAAGTCTAAATAGATGAAATAGGATTTGGTTCCCAACACTGAATGCTTTCTTTCAAGAGGATTGCTAAGCAATTTCTTTGCAGCTTTCTCATCTGAGCTGTAGAAAACCTTCTCCTTTAAAGCTGATTATTCAGCTGGAAAGCAAGCCCCAGTTAGTGTGTAGCCAATGTTTAACTCAAGATGTGCTTTATATTTAAAGGTATTAGCCTGGGAGGTATGTGCTGCCTGAGGAGAGTGATGTAACTGCTGATGGGTGCGTGGGGCAGGGAGTCGGTGAACAGCACAAAAGGATGAATCATACGAGCGTGCCTCATTGTTCGAGACTGCTCATTTCTGAGGCAATTGTAGTATCACTGAAATTGTGTACTGGAAGAGGGCAGGTACTGCATCCACCGGGGAACTGGAGCGTGAGCTGGGGATTGCAAGAGAACGGTGGCTGCTCCTGGAGGCACTCAGTAATGTGCAGCTCGTATTTTAAGAAATGCTTTCCTTAAAAGTGTCCTTGTTGTAAACTCTGAGCTCTGTGAACAGAGGGATAGGAAAATTTGTTAATTTGTGCCTTTTACATGAAAATGCTTTTAACTCCTCTTCCTTAAGGAGAAAAGACAGCGCCATTTAGCAAACAACTTATACCACATCTTGCAGCAGGGGTTATCAGCTGTGTATGGGGAAAAAGAAAAAGATTTTGATAGGAAATACGGAGTTTAACTGTGCATTCTGGATTGTGCTTGTGTGGTGAATGCTTTGAAAACCCTTTCTGTGATCTCTGGGACAAGTCAGTACATCCCAAACCGAAGCAGGTGCTGCATATTGTTGTGAGAGCTGACGGAGAACCATTTTTGGCAGAGAGCTCAGCAGGGACCACTGATGCCATGAAACTGCCCTCAGCTGGGCAGACCTATTAACAAGATCTTTCCAGCCATCCCCTCCCAGCTGATCTCTGTTTTAATCTTAACCTTTGCTTTATGACACTCCAACTTGTTTGCAGCGGTGTGTGTGTCAGTGTGACACACAAAGCCCCAAAACAGCTGTAAAATTCACATAGGAAGGACAAGAAGGGGAGGTACAAGGCCTTGTTTTGTTTCCTGGGAGAGTCTCCAGGTCACCTTGCAGACTGTGAAACAGAGTCCGGCAAAGGAGGAAAAAAGCCAGAGAAATCAGAGTGGCTGACTGACTGCGTTGTTGATGTGGGACTTGGGGCTTATAAAGCTTCCTCTCTCCATAATATGTGCTGCCAGGATGTTGTGAGATGGATGGGATCCACAAAATATTATATGTGTCTGTCTCTGGAGGCAATACTGAACCGTTTCCCAACAGATGGTGACTGCTCAATGGATGTAACTTGTCAAATGCACTCAAGCATCAAATGAGAGTTTGGGAAGGGAAAAGGTGAGAGGGATCTGCCTTTCCTGACCTTGTACATGAGTTAAACATGGGGTACAAAATGACCCTAAGGATCCCAGCAGTGTCACCAGAGGTGTGCTGACACAGAAAGCACTGATGTGCCTCAGGAGACCATCCACGCTGCACACCTGCCCTTGTGCAAAATTTACACGGGGATTACTGGGATCTGAGTCCTAGCAAGAGACACAGAGGATGGCTTTTCCCCACGCTCATTAAACTTTCAAGAGATATCGAAATGCGAAGTTACATACTCCAAGCAGCCTGGGCAGACAGGAAACTGTGTCCGTGTTAATGAGGGCAGGCCTGTAAGGTTTGCTGTATTTACAGCTTTGAGCACCCGGGCCAGCTTATGCTTGGAGAGGATACATGGAGACGAAAACACAAAATAGACAGCTTTATTTATTTTATCAATAAATGAAATGGCTTTGGGTGGGAATTACTAGTGCTTGGGCCGAGCAAGGAGGGAATATCTTTAAATTCGTAGAAGTGACAGAGTAAAATTTTTTAATGATGTTCCTATAGTATGTTGCAGGGACTTGCTGGAAGCAACCCAGAGTCAAACAGGCATCTTTAATCTGTCTGTTTTCCCTTTTGCCCCAGTCCATCACTCCAGAATTAGCACCAGTGTAGTGAAAACTTGTGAGTGTTTTTACTCTGGTAATGCTGCAAGAAAACAACTGCTTTCCTGACTATTGTGTGTCAGCTAGGAAAATGTGAATAATTCAGAGTTTGGCTTCTCTCTTTCCTCTCTTCTCCTTTCTTACTCACCTTTATTCACAGTTTCTCTGATTCCTGCCCTGGGGGATGTGTATTTTTATATATGCAGTGGGCATCATGAATTTTTGGCCAAAGGGAGGTTTTCCATGGTCCCCTCCAACAGCCTTTAAAAGAAGCCTCTGGGTGTAGCCTTGGGGTAAGGGTAGTGGTGTGGGGCAGCTCCTGGACCCTTGGGGTCCTGCACCCTTCTACTGGTGGAGGGCAGGCTTTCCTGAGGGATGCTACGGTGGCTAGATGCCTGGTGGTAGAAGCAAAGCTCCGGGGAGAGTACTTCTGTAACACCTTCATTTGTCAGCCCTTAGCCACAGCATCAACTGCTCTGATCCTCTTCTGGCTCTCCTGAGGTTTTCCTTTGCTTCTCTTTTATCTTCCTGATCTCTTCTTAACTTTTTTTCCCCCCCACATAGTTTCTTTGAATCCCACTTGGAGAGAAACGGGGGAAATATAATAAAAATTAGTATCTGGTGGCTGAGACTTCCTATTCTCTTGGAAATTTTTTTTTAAATTCTCTCAGGTAATTGCCTCATTCAAATCCTGAAGGACTGCTCTGTCTCTAGATTAGACAATTAAGTGCATATATATTCACCTTTCTGCTGAAGAAAATATGTTAACACCTTCTGTTCGTTGATCAATTGCTTGGAGAAACTGAAGGGTGTGCATCAAGCTTATAGTAATAGCACAAAATCTCTGGTTCTCCATACATGAGCAAGTACCTCGATGGTGTTGTTTTCTCCTTTCCTCTCATGCTACTGGTAGCTGGGTCATTTTCCTCTGAATAGCAGCGTGAAATAGAGCAGGATTGGGAATCTGGATGTACCTAATTTAACTGTACCAACTGGTGCCTTCTCAAGGATTCATCTGTTTAAGATGCAAAAGCATCCAGAGGGCATTAGGATGACACAGACGCTTCCATTTTTGCACACTCAGCTTGAGATATCCTACAGGAGTCAGTTCTTTAAAGGTCCCTCATCTTTTCCGTTCTGCCAAATGAGCTCCATAAAGAAGTCTCTGTCGGGACCCCAGAGTCACTGTGGGGGGCACAGACCACCACAGCCTCTGCATAACCAGGTCTTTCCCTTCACAACATCTTGCCAATAGCATGAAAGTGGGTTGGATTTTTTTTAATCCAGAGGGTCCAGACTGATGTTTAACACAGATGTGTTAAAATCTTGTGAAAATTGCCTGGGAGTTTTTGTGCCTTTGCATTAAAAAAGGTAAACAAACCCCGAGAGATGTAAGTCAGGTAGCGCCATGCGTGACGATTTAATAACAGGGTTTGTGAGGTTGTGATTCCCGTGGTACCGCCCGTTCTGCTTGCTATAGATGGTTAATTATAGCATCCACAACGCTCCCAGCAGAGGGAGGACACAGCGCGGCCTCTTTCTCTAAGATTTTTTCCCCCCTCAGCCCCCACTCCCCCTCCTCCCTGGAAGTCAGAGCAGCAAATCCCAATTTAGTCATCAAGGTCTGAGACATGCAGTGAATAATTCAGTTCCTCATCTTCACACACAGACTCAGCTGTACAAACAAACTCAGCTGTTTCTGCAGAGCGCACAAACACGTTTCCCAATGTTTTTTAGGCACGGGATATACTGTTGTAGTTGAAAAACATGAGATGTAAAGAGAGAGGGGTGATGAATGCTGCACTGGTGAAGCAGCAGTCTGGAAGGCCAGAGAGCTCCAGCTGCTAGACCTGGGACTGGGGCACCCTGAGACACTGAACCTCAACCGGTGAAACACGGCAGGAGGAGCTCGGAGCTGTGTGGCCAAGAGGACGCATGGGGCCGGGGGAAAGGGTGACATTTGCCTCCTACAGCTCTTCTTGACATCCTGCTCTGTGTGCCTGCTTCGTAAAAGCCACCAGACCCTAAAAGGTATGAAATTAGTCAGATTCACGACACAAATGTATAGCTCGAAGAGCCTGATGGCCATGGTAGACATGCAGAGGTTTCGGTACGTGCGTGAACGCTGCTAGACCCCTGAGTCACCACAGCTGCAAAGCAGGGGGAGAATGATCTTTATTTTCTTAATGAAAATGAGCCCTAATATGGAAAGGCTGATCAGCAAGGGAAGTCTTGTTGTAACTTGTCAGCCTGTTGGCTTATTCACCTTTGGAAGTAGATGACCGCAGAAATGCCTCCGCATCTCCCCTTGCCTTAGAGAGGTGGGCTTTGGGCAGAAGCGCTCTGTCAGGGGGGTTTGGTTCATTCCTGTCTGCAGTATTACCTGAGATGTGTGCACACACATGAATTTTGCTCTAACATGACCTCTGATGCCCCTTTTTTGTGTTCATTGCGATTCCTAACAGGCTGTAGCTTTCATCTGTTACAGACCAGTGCGTGTCTCCTGATGCTCACTGCATTTAGCACGCAGTAAGGACTGTGAATCATCTTCCACCTCATGCAAAGAAAACTGAAGCATTAATTGAGGGTACCGTCCTGTGTGAAATCATAAATGAGCTGTAAGGAATGGCCATCCCATGGGTATCACTCAAACAGTGGAATTAGAATTTACACAGGCTAAGTACACATCTGCAGGCTCTGCTGGGGTCTGGTGGTTTTTAAATTTAATCTTTATTCTGGATGCTGTGAGATTCCTTCTTGGCTTGAATTCTGGAGAACAGTGTAACCAGAAAGTCAAGATGAGCCAAGGTGTTTGATGAAAAGGGGAGATGGTGTCTCCCTCTACTCGTTTCATTTTGAGAAGCAGGTCTCGGTTCTGATTATCAACTCACCCCATGGGTCCTGCTGCATGGATTTGAAAAAAAATTATGCATTGAACCAAACTACGGAATAGTGTGATTTCCAGGCTGGGTAGGTCACGTCCTTTCTGGCTGGGGGCTTCCCTGTGTGGTCTTTCATTGCCTGTTACAACACGTGTCAGCTCATTGCCAGGCACACACGAAGAGAGAAACTGTGTGTCAACAGCCTTAGCCTAGAAAATCAGGAAGCTTCAATTAAAAAAGTTTATCTGCAGTGTACAAACATGCAAGAACAAATTTCTAAGTGGTAATAAACTAAAAGGACAATCAGTCACACCCAAAAAAAATCTTAGGACTAGATAACGCAGCAGCAGATAGGTACAGTGTGATGGTGGAGGTGTATCTGCTGTGTGTCAGATCACCTGATTCAATCAGCCTTGGACCGGACATGTTGTGAAGTCTGGTGGGACCCTGCTGTTGGACAGTCACAGCTCAGACCCAGTTCCTCTGCCTGTTTCATTGTTGTGTGGCAGATGTGTCCCATCTTCTCTGCAGCAATAGGGGACCTCTGGGAGCACCCACCCTCCCTGCCTGCACATCTCAGCTCCCTCCCAGAGAAACTGGGAAGATCCAAATCATGGAGCCAGCCCCTCACAGGCCTTGTCACCAGCCCCATGGGTGCCACCCTTGTGTGTCTCAGGGTGTCTTCCCAAGGTGGGATGGTGTTTTCCCACTCATCACACTTCTCCGGAGAATCGCATGTGTCTGGCTGAAACGTGCTCAGAGGACAAGTCCTCCAAAGGTGCAAACCAGGAGTTATTAGCTGCTGCTGGAACTGGTTAGTGTCCCAGGATGGAAAGGTGTGGGACGGGTGTGCACTGGAAACCTCCTGTGCTCAGTTAAATTGCTCTGAGCTTTGGGGGCAGAGAAACTGGGCTGGCTCTCTCCTGAGAAGCGTTTCACATTAGTGTCCCCTAATCGCAGAGGAAATAAAACTAGGTGTTTGCATCAGGCTGAGGCCGTGGGTGTGTGAATGGGTTAACCCACAGCAGCTCAAGTTGTTCCAGTTTCCAGAAAGCTGTGAATGCACCACTCAATCACAAGGAGCCATTAAGCCCACCCAGCAACAACAGATTTACTCCTGGCTTCGATGTGGGCCGTTTCCTCCCGTGATGAAACACCTAACCCTTCTATACACAGCCCGCTGCCTTCTCACACCTCTCAGAGAAGGGTCTGCTTATGGGGCCGCTCCTGCTGCTGTGCACTTTGCTCCGGGGGTTTACCTCAAGTTCAGCGTGTCCCCGTGTGTGGCCAGAGCCTTTGCTGTGTATTGTGCCCATAAAGGTAAAAGCCACCCACCTCGCTGAAAAGGAAATGTCATCTGGTGTTACGCGTTCAGTGCAAAAAATAAGACAGAGTCACGTTGCCTGGCGTCTCCCTCTGCACTAAGCGTGTGTGGTGCAGTCTTTTCTCTCCTCTGTCCTTACATCGAAGGAGGATGTATGGTTTGCTCTTTGCATGTGTGTAGGGACATATAAGAAATGTGAGTGGGGTCTCACATCAGTGCTGGGTCATGTTTGGGCAAGACCTTCCTTCTGTTTCTGGCCCAGGAGGACAGGGAAACAAAGCCTGATGGTAATTCACTTACTCTCAGACACCCCCCTCCCTTCATGTTCTGCAGGCCAAATTTGTCTGTTCTTGTCTCAGTTTCCCTGCTGCCCACAGGAGTTACTGCCCACACGGGAAGGGAGGGCTAAGCCACTGCCTGCTGGTAGCAGCCTCTCCCCGCATCCCCCACATCCCTCGGCATGGGCTCCCACTGTGGGGCTCTCACCCCTGCCCAACCCTGCTGCTTCCCAGTGCCTCACAGGGATCTGCTAACAGCAATGAGAAACCTCCTGGTCCAACCCAAAGCATTTATTCCCAGGTAATTATTTAGCACCATATCAGCACTTCGCAGCCCTGATTTTCCTGACTGAGAGACAACTAATTAAAAGAACAGGCACGGCACAGATTTATTGCCAAATGGGTAAAACTAAATAAAAAGCAATGACGTATTGGTTCATTAGTATCTCCCTCTGTTATATTTCTCTTTTCTTTCCCGAAATGAGATGGGATGGGCAAAAAATCCTGAAAGAAGAGGGCATTAACACTGGGGACAAGGAAACCAGGTGGGATCCTTGCTCTGTAGAGGTAGCTGCGGTGAATCAAGGAGGATGCAGGAGCATCCCATTGAGTGGCTTTTGAAAATGCCCAGCCCTGGCCCAGAGGCAGTGGTGGCAGGCAGATACAGCCATCGCCTTCCCCGCTTCTTTCTGTGTCCTTTGCCCAGCCTCCCAGGAAAGAGCTGCTTTTTAGATGGAAATTGCTGGGAGACACTTGTAGGTGGGATGTGAGCCCTCACCACACCGGGCTGGCTGGAGCCAGTGGCCCGTTTGGCTGGCTCCAAGGACAAGCTGGCTGGGACAGGCAAGGGAGCAATCTTTCCCCACACAGGGTGCTGCCCTGAATTTTTTTCCCCTTCCCTCATCCTGGCTGTCATCAGCTTCCTCTGCAAAAGATGAACATCTTGTTGTAAGCAGGATTTTTCCCCCTCCTCCACTAGAATGGATTGCTGGGTCTTTCCCAAAGGCTTCTGTGCCGCGTCTGCTGCCGTGGAGGGTATTTATTCTTGCGTCAGAGTCCCTCTCCTGTCAGATCACCTATGGAAAGCTGGGATTCCTAATCTCCTCCTGAGGCTGAAGGGTCCTTTTTGAAGGGTCATGATCACCGTTCTTGGGGATCCCAGAGTTGTCCCTGCCCACCTAAATCCATCTGCCTGAATCATAGTTTATGTGGGAGCGTGAAAAGTGTCAAGAGGTCTCAGAGACTGATCTCCAAAACCAGGGCAGGAGTGGCTGGCTAACGCAGAAAGCCTCAGATGAGCTTACAGACTCATTTGAAAGACAAATTTTCAGTGTGAGAGGGATCCCAGTTCATCTGTCTCTCCTTCCAGCTGGTGGACTCAAACTAGAAAGAGTCTAGGAATACTGGTGTCTGAGGAGGCAGCCATCTCCCCATCAATCTCCACCCCAGGAGGTCTATCCCAGGGCTTCCCCAGCCCCACATCATGGATGCATGGTTACACATGCCGTGTCCTTCTGACCCCATAGATATTTAAGTAGTCTGTTCAAGGCAGAGCTACTTCTATGGGAGAAAACTGTTTTGAATAGTTTCCTTGTCTCTGGTGTTAGCGCTCCCCTTTTTGGGTGGGATACTGCTTTCAGGCTTTGATGTCCATCCCATTATAAGGAAAATGACCTTTGTTTCAGGGAGGAAAAGAGAAAAATAAGAGACCTGGTCTCCTGGAGGAGAAAAGGCTGCAAGTACTGAATGGAGGTGGGTCACCCCTCCAGCTGCAGGGCAGGTTCCTCCTGCAGGTGTGTTGGTAGGGACAGGCAGTGCATGTGCAGAGATAATGCAGGGAGAGAGAGACCACCCAATGCTTTTCACACATCTTAGCAGCTACACACACAGTCATGTGGGGAAGCTGTGTTTTTCTGCAGAGCTTTAGTGGGAGGGGTGTTAGGAGGTCATTTTGTTCCTCAGAAATTTATCTGGCACCTGCAATGCTGTCAGAGAGATGCCATGAGAGCATGCTCTCCACGGCAAGGGAAGGAGATGTACCATAGGTACATAATCAAGGGGAAAAGCCCAAGATAGAGAGGCATAGCTGTTTAGAGAGGAAAGACAGATGGATCTTATTATAAGGATCACAAGATTAGAGGTAGGTGGGTCCTAAATGAAACACCTGGGAGAAGGTTGATGCTATATGAGGATGGCTGTTTGCTGCTGGTTCTGTTTTGCTGCTGGAGGCTATTCAGGCTGCTGAGGTTCAAACAGGAGACAGTCTCTCCTGTCTTCTACTGGAGAAGCTGTTCCTGGCTGTAGAGTTTGGAGCAGGAGTCTCCTTTATCAGGTTTGGCTTTTAGTGGAGGAGTTGGATTTTGGGTTGGAGTACAGTGTCATCTCTCAGACCTGGCAATTTGCCTTATTTTATAGACTATGGTTGGGACACCTTCTCTTTTCTTCTGCTACTATAAAGGGAAACGATTGAGTTGCTTCAGACCAAAAAAGTGTTAACTTGACCTCTATGCTGAAAGGATACTGAGCAGTAGCAGGGAGGAAGTGGTTGCTACTAAACCAAGCTGTTAATGATATCTGTGCTCATTAACCTTGTGGTCCCCTCTGGCTGGCTAACAGTAGCCAGACCTCACTTAGAGTTTGAGGCAAGTTAAGTGTGGAAACCTTTTAGCTTGTATTTTGCAGGGGTTCAGAGTAAGTTATGGCAACTTATAGTGATGGTCCTCTCTAGTAATGAAATCTGGTCTTACAGTTGTTAATCACTAGATGGCCTTGGTCAAAATTAAAAAGGCTGTTATTTTCAAGCCCTCCAAGAAAGAGGGTAAAGGAACATAAAACTTGTGAGAAATTGAGCAAAACAATTGAGATTACACCTCAAATATGCTTGTACTCATATTCTCCATTTACTGATGTAGACAAATATAAGAAAGTCTGAAAAAAATAGAAATATACAATAGCATTACTCTTCTCTTGGGCTTTTTCAAGGATACCAGATTTTATGGAGAGTGCAGAAAACCCCCAAAGAAACCATTTTGGCTGCTATTAATGAAGCTCTTAAAACCAAATTATTAAAATCCTATTAATGCTAAGATAGGTGAAAGAGTTAAAAATTAACTTCAACACTGAATGTGCCAAACGCTGCCAGTCTAGGGTTTCTGGAGCACTAATACTTGCCTGTTGGCCTTTCTCACTGGACCATAACCTGCTCCTTGAGTTATTCTGTGCAGTGTGTTAATGCTTTTCTCTGAGGAGACAGAGATGTGTGACCTCCACTGCTTTACGAATTTCAGGGAGGACCTATCTGGACAGAAGGTGATCTTCCTCTGCCGGGGATCCTCAGCAGGTGAAGGACTTCATACACCATCCGAGAAGAGGTAAGCACTTGTGTCTGAGCCAGTTCCCAGTTGCTTGGTGTTTCAAGTGTTGACTTGTGCCAGAGCAAAGCCTGACTGATCAGGATGCTGCTACTGCTCTGGGCAGCAATACACAGCTGTGTGAGCAAGTGATTGCTGTAATTATAGTGGAGGGACCAGAAAAACACATTCCCATGTGTACTCGCACAGGCCTTGCTAGCTCTATAGTACAGCAGTTCTTTAGGGAAGATTGTCTCTGTGACTGTTTTCACAGCATCACAGGATCACATGGGGTTGGAAGGGACCTCTGGAGATCATCTAGTCCAACCCCCCTGCCAAAGCAGGTCCACCCAGAGCAGGTTGTACAGGAATATATCCAGGAGGGTTTTGAACGTCTCCAGAGATGGAGACTCCACCACCTCCCTGGGCAGCCTATTCCAGTGCTCTGCCACTCAAAGTAAAGAAGTTCCTCCTCGTGTTTAGGTGGAACTTCCTATATTCAAGTTTGTGCCCATTTCCCCTTGTCCTGTCACTGGGCACCACTGAAAAAAGACTGGCTCCACTAACTCTCAAGTGCTTGAGCTACCAGGTAATAAATAATCTGAATGAACAATAACATGAATATCAGAAATCTAAAGTCAAGTGGAGGCCAAGAAGAAGTAGCCATGAATTTTTACCATCTGTCTCTGGCAATGGGGAAGTACAGATATAAACCATCTACAGAAATCCTAGTTTACTCCAAGGAAAATCTTTTAACACTTTGTAGACTTCAGCATGTATGAACAACAAGAAGAAAATTAGTTTTTCTTCAGTATACAGTGATAATGCTCTGTGCAGAGAGACATTATTCTGAAAGGAAAGCAGGAATCTGACCAAATTGACACAATTTCTTTTTTTTTTTATTGTTTTTTAAATAGCGTTCTTTTCAAATAGCAGAATTGTTTGGTTATGCTCAAGTGCAAATTGCTGCTGTTCAGGGACTGAGTTGGCTAAACTTTTAACAAATATTACCACCTGCTGGGCAGGCCGCAGCAGTGCAGCTTCTAACCGTTTATCCCAGCCAGTAGTGAAGCTCTTCCCTGCCTGAGCAAGGCTTATGTCTCTTGAGCTGGAAACTTTGCTGATTGTCTACCAAAAGCAGATCCGTTGGCTGTATCAGTCCAGCAAAAACTGGAGATTTGTGTCTTCGGGATAATTTAGTACTGAGGGACCTTGGTTTGTTTTGGTCTGTATTTCTGTGCTTGGAAACCCTGCCTGTGTAGGATTTATACAAAATGTGTTTATCGCTTACTTCTCGGTACATCTCACTACTTAAACATGTATGTGATATGCGGTGCCCGGGGTGTTGAGCCAAGAGCTGAGCCTACACCCTGCCTTGGTCTTACACCCTGAGCAGGGAGTCACCCCGCTGGTCCTACTGGAGCTGCCTGGGATGCAGTGGGATGGTATACCTCTGCCATGGGACGCCTACCATCCGTTCCACACATGGTCAAGCTTGGCTGCTGGTCAGAGCTGATGGAAAACACACTGAAACGCACTTCTTTTCGTTCTCCTCCCTCTCCTGGGCTAGAATTGGGGGAAATACTGTACTTTTCAGGTTGGTTTAACAACTATGGCTGCAAGACTGGGATGCAGAGATTAAGTGTTCCTTTATAAATGTCCCTGAGGCTTTCAGTCCTCTTGTGGACATCTGGTTTCTCAGTTGCTGGTTGGTGAACAAGAAGGATATTGGCACTCTGAGTGTTCCTTCCACAAAAGCAGAGCTGGTTGGTACGTGTTGCTCTGCAGCCATTATCATTGTATAAATAATTATTTATGTCATGGTTGACTTCCCCAGCTTCTTTGTGTTGCAGCTTGCTCTGGACTGGTCTAAGGCTAAGCCAAAAGGGTGGTGGGAAGAACGCTGTCCTCCCCCTCAGACTAAAGGGAGCTGCTGAATGCTCTGTTGTTTAGTAATATTCACAATAACGGAGGCTGGTGCTTGGAAGATGGACCTACAAGGCCCAGCTGACCAAGGGAGACTTTGCTGGGACTCCTGGGGCCAAGGGGTAGCCAGAACGCTCTGTGATATCTATTTTGAAGGAATATCAGCAGCCTAGAGCTGAGAGGATGAGAAGGGAAAAGCAAGGCAAGAGCTTCAGGGCAACAGTTTGACTGTGCGTGTGTGAGTGTCTTTCTGTCATTTGACTCTTGATTTGTCAAACATCAGACCTTCATACTTGGACGCAGCAGTGTCCGCTTGCAAGGAGGCAGCATTTCCATATGTAATTTCATTCTCCTGAT
>KZ506469.1:46439-116536 GCA_002844005.1 Limosa lapponica baueri
GGTATGGTTAATCTATCTAATGATTTCCAAACATTTGCACCCCTCAAAGCTGGCCGGTTTTTGAAAGACAGCAGCCACCTGTAATACCCATTTGACAACAGGACTAGGTGGATTTGTGGTAGCCAAACTGTGCTTTCCCCAGCTGCCTGCAAATGCCATGGAGCAAATCTTTCTTAAAGATCATTCTCATCAAACATATTCAGGCTTTTTTAAGAGGTCCTCAATCCTTCTGTGAGAAGTATATGAGCAGTTTGACTACATATTGTTCCCAAATTTTCAATATTTCTATCATTTCACAGAGGTATTTTACACCAACTAGTTTGAGTCCCCGTGTTTCTGTACTCTTATTTTAGCTACAATCTGAGCAATGCCTGTTATGCAGGAGTGCATCTGGCTTAGTTGGAATTTTAAATCTCACTATTTCCTTACTCTCTGCTTTCTCAGTTTCAAGGAGTAAGAGACCATTACAAATTATTTTGAAGCGAGTTCACTTTTGCTCTCTGTTCTTTCAGGAAACATTTTTTTTTTTTTCCTCCTCTTCTTTCTTCTCTGCTCACTCTGCAAATAATGCCCGGGATTTTAATGAGTGAAAACAAGCATGTAAGTGTATATTTTGTGCATTAGATAGCACCACTGTCATCCACCCCAAGAAAGGGTTATCTCTTGCTGCGTCTCCACAGGCCCTGCTCTGCTGGGGACTCACATAGTCCTGCTTCGTGCTGTATCCTGGCTTGGGCCAGACTTGTAGCCTTTCCCTTCACCTTTTTGCAACTTCTGCTCCTGAGCAAATCACTTTCATAGATTTATGAATGACTACATGTATCAACCCCGAATTCTTGCTGTTGTGAAGTGGGTGAAGAAGTGAGATCAGGGAGAAAGGTGGATCCAAGTTAATACTAAAAACTTAACATAAATGAGTGATGGTTTGCAAATGTGCTGATTTCTTGCTGATTCACTGCCTAGCCTCATTATCACCACTGCACTTCCTTTTGCTGTTTCCTGTTTTGAGCCTTGCTTGTCGCATCATTTTGAATCCATATCACCGGGTTTTTGGGGTATAAGGTGCTGAGTTAACACAGCACCTTTTGGACCATTCAGAAAAATACTTTGGGCATCACAATTTCCTTTCCTCCTCCTCCTCCCCTCTCCCCCTCATTCAGGCCAACTGATGCAACCGCAGTACCTGTGTGCTTCAGACTCTAAAAATGATGGTGTTGGAGGGGGCTCATTTTCTCCCTGACTCAGGCATGGACCTTTCCTCAGAGAGGTGCCTCCAGTGAGGGACTAATGGGGGCTGCTGTGGGATTGGTTTGTGATGCCGGCATCCACCTGCCAGGAATGATGACAGATCCATCAGCTTGTTTTATTTTAGCCATTAACAGGGAGGGCAGCTTCTTTAAATAGCCCTGAAGTAGCAAGTAAAACTATTACCTAAATCAAAAGCAATTGCCTAAGTGTTTCTCTATTTATTCAGCTGGAATACTTAGTATCAGTGCTGCATAGCTGTATAATTAACAAACTGTAATAGATAAGTTAGAGGGAATGACTTGGTGAAAATATTATGCAAAACTCAAGCTGTTGAGTTGTACGAGATCCTCATTAACTTCTTTGGGTTTAGCTCTCAGTGTCTTCTGCTGAAAAATATTTGCCTGTTGTCACAATCATGATGGTTACCCTGTCTGTGGGCTGCCTGTTACTGTTGTGGTTGTATTCACCTAAAATCAGAGTTCTGCTGAGGCTGATGCTGTCCAAATTTGTAAGGAGGTGTTACCCTTACTCTTAAGCACTCGCGGTCCAAATATCTGGCTTAGAACTGAGAAGTAGAGGTACTTTTTTGCAGCTAATACTCAGCTAAAGCAAGGCTGGGATGAAAGCTGTAGCCTCCTGACTACCAGTCCTGTGTCCTACCTGTCTGCATAGTCAGCTCTTAAGGCAGTGTACGGA
This sequence comes from Limosa lapponica baueri, assembly GCA_002844005.1. Taxonomy (NCBI): domain Eukaryota; kingdom Metazoa; phylum Chordata; class Aves; order Charadriiformes; family Scolopacidae; genus Limosa; species Limosa lapponica. The sequence goes on from KZ506469.1 coordinate 48,384, forward strand.
CTCCCTTTTTCCTGCTCTACTGCAAGGAAGGGCAAATGTTCAAATAAAAATGACTCATTCCCATTTAAGAGTAGGGGGAAGAGGGGAAATGAAGCATGGGGCAATTGCAGCTGGTGCCCAGGAAGTCCTGGACAACATGAAGACGAGGGATCTAGCCTGCCGATCGCACACTGCCCGAGCCCTTCCGAGGGGCTGGACCTGCGAAGTGCTTCATAAAGCAGAAGAGGTTTTCAAAAGCACCAGGGGACGCTTAAGCAGCTACCTTTCAGCAACACCTTTGAAAACCTCCCTTAACAAAGCTGTGACTTCACGAAGCCCAAAGCCTAAAGACTTCCCTTTCAGTTTGGAGCCTGCCCCCTCATCGGCAGCAAAGGGCGCTCGCTAAAAAGCCACCCACCGTTTCAGACGTGATGCTGCAACCTCTCAACTCAGTGAATAATATTTAACAGCGTGAATTTTATTATTTTGGCTTTGAAGGTCCCACAAGGCTCCAGGTTCATAGACAGAACCTCCCAAAATGCCCAGTGAAAGTGCAAAACCAGAATTATCTTTGCATCCAGTGCAGCCCTGAAATTTACTGGCTGTTTATATTGCTAATGGCTACTGCTGGGAGGAGCCCCATAAATAACCTCGACAATGTGTGGGGTTTAGGGAGAAAAGCATTGCGTGAGTAACGACCCATTTGTAGCCTAGAGGCTGTGCGGGACCTCCGCTGGCTGTTCCTTACCCTGTTTAGTCAGAGGAAACTACTTCCAAGAGCTGGGCAGAAGAGAGCAGGGTGTGTTCTCATTAACGTTGAGCTGAGGGCTGGTCAAGCTTTTTGTTACGTTGACAAGGGCTAGATGTAAATAAATCTTCCAGGCCAGCAAGCTTCGGTCCCAAATCCTGGAAGATTATTTGTGGCATATGTGTCATTTTGGAGGAATACAGGAGAGAGACACCAACTTCTCCATATACAGAGGATCCTTCACTCCAGCAGTCCACATGCTTTCCTGAAATAGTCCCATGTGGTTTTGATTATAATTCTTGTGTGGCTTCTGGTTAAAGACAGCTTGTCAACATGACCAGGCCACCTCAAACAGATCTTACTGTATTTTTTTTTCCGGTAAGAGAGGCAGCCAAGGGAGGAAAGAAGATGATACAGAAGAGTATTATGTTCTTTTGAGGTTTTTCTTGCTGCACCTCTGAGTAGAGACACCACAGTAAGGAAGACAACTTTGAGTTAAAATAAGCACAGATGGAAAATTGAAGGATTCCCTACCAAACTCACCTACATTTTTTTAACTGCTTTTATAAAAACAAGAAGTCCATGGTTTTGTTTGCTCCCTTAATTTAATATTCTTTTTTTTTTTTTAATCTTCTTAGCAAAATTGAGTAGTGGTGTAGTACAGCCAGCTTTTGTCCTTCTGATGTCTCTGAAACTACAAGCATGACCTCAGTAAACACAGAAGCGGGATAACTGACCTGAACATGCTGTCGTGCAATGAGCAAACACCCATATTGCTGTGATACCTCCTCTGGGCTTTTAATTTGCTCCCCTTGTGTTGAGGTTTAAATGCAGACACTCCCAGCTGGTTCCCAGAGTTATCCTCCATTAATGAGTTATTTTTATAGAGAAAATTCACTCAGAAACATTTTTTCCGATGCAATTGCTCCCCCTAACCACAAGCACGTAATACGATGGCTTACAAGGGCTGAGCCCAACTGGCTGTTTATCCCTTTTCTTCCACGTGCCTCTGATGGTCTCCTGCCTCATTCCAGATCCTTGTTTGTTTGCAGAGATGGGCTTCAGGAGTCCAACCTGCCTGGAACTGTAGCTGACTGGCTGTGGGTGCTCTGGCCTCTGTGTCCCAGGCACGAGATTGGGCTTGGGGGTCCCAAAATATAGGTCCTGCCCTGCCACGACCTGCTGAGCAACCACCCCCAGGCCACCATGCACTGGCCCGTCTTGGTTCTGAAGACCCTCCTGAGATAGGACTGATTATTACAGCCCAAGCTCTGGGTCTGCACAGAGCCTGGGAAGCTGGATGTTGGATGTCTTTGCATCCTAACTCCTATTTTAAGTTACTTCCTTTTTATAGCATAATTTCCAGGTGGGGGGATGTATTTCTGTACATTGAATCTCCTGTTTTTCTTCCTTGATAAGAGCTTTAAATAGCAATGTAAGAATTGTCAGTGGGTAGCTCTTTCAATTATTTAGAAGTTCTTTTCTATATAACTTAGAGGACTCTGGCTCCTTGGGGCACCCCCTTGGGCCAGGGGCTGAGCTGGGTGGTGGGGCTTGGTCTCAGCCCCACGGTGGCCCCGTGGCCCCCTTGGCATCACCTTGTTCTTGTGCCGCTTTCCTGAGCTGGAGGGAGTTGCCTTCAAGAGTGCTCTCCTGGGTGCGACCAGGCAAAGCTGGCTCCCCCTGTGGATAATAGAGATCTCTGTGCCCTCATCTTCAAAACATTAAAAAGGACTAGAAAAAAAACCAAAACAAACACTGGAAACTTACAGGAGCTATGTTAGGGTAAAACAGAATCTGTATGTTTGGATTAAGCCCTCTCTTTCCTCCCCTTTGGGAGAGAGAGCCTGCAGTGTGTCAGCCTAAATTTCAATACCTTCAGGTCTTTACAAAGAAACAGAACGCTGCAATGAAAAATATGCCAGGCTCTAATTTTGGCCTGATGCAGACCATATCATCTCACTTGGGCTGTTGAGAAGATGCTATGATTTGACTTGGATGTATGCCATGTCTCACTGTTGCCCCCATCAATCAATCTGGCTCTTAATCATCATCACCTTTCCTTTTGAGGAATAATTTTTATCTAATGACACTGATAGCCGAGGCCCAGCCCCTCTTCTGCTGTGTCCACCTTGGGTCCTTGCAGAAATGAGCAAACAATGTCTCTTTCTTTTCCTTTGTTTTTGCTCTTACCCAAATCTGCCTTTTCTTTTCCCCCCTTCATTGCAGATAGGATGAACAGCAGCACCATTGCAGAATGTCTTTGTTCAGCTGCAGAAATCAGGTACTTTGGACACAGGTGTCCTTATTATTCTCTTTTTCAAGCTATGTTCCACATACTGGTCCAAGGGCTGGTTTTCATTGTTGAGGGATTATTTTTTTTTTTTTTTGGATGAGCATTTCCTTTTTCAGCTTTCAGCAAAGATGCCATAGGTGTTTCTGTGTACCTCTATGTCTTCAGCTGTGTGTTGGTTACCCGCTTGACTGGCTGCACTTCAACCCAAAGGCAGTTACTTTTACAGAGACATCATTTGTGAGCTTGGCATGGAAAGCAGCCCTGAACTTAAAGTCTGTGCTGGGGAACAGATTCCCATGGTTGCCTTTTCTTTTCTTTTTTTGCCAAAGACAACCATGAGATCTGTACCTGCAGTGCTTTTTTTTTTTCGTTTTCCCTCTCTTTGCCGCTCCACAATGAGACTTTTGTGAGCCAAAAACTTCTGGTAATGCTGAACATTTTAATTAGAAATGGTCATTTCCCCTGACCAGTACTAATGAAGCAGATTAAGCACAGCCAGTTGCCAGGAAAGCACTGGAGATAGTGGTGGTTCTTTGCACAGGTGGTGCACCAGGAGACCTCCTCTGCCAAGCAAAGTAGGTTATATACAGCTGCAGCCCTACAGAGCTGGAGGTTGGCTCTCGGTGGGGCGTAAAAGAGCTCCAGTTTTATGTCATTTATTTGGCTTGTGGGCTTGAATAATCCCGCATTGGTGGGGCAGGGAAGCTGACTATGCGCTTTGTGTTTTGTATAGGGGTTATGTGTGTCCTACGCACACGAATTATGGCAGAGACACTAGGTGGATTTGCATTTGTTGTAGCCACTTGTCTTTCTGTGAACTACAGGTTCATAAACTGGTGCTGAAAAACTCCTAATATGTGCAGGTGTCCAGGAGCTATAAAGTAGCTTTTCTATTCTGATCCCACTCCCTCTCTTACCACCTCTTTTTGCTGTGGGCCAAGGAAGTAACCATCCACTACCCTCTAATGTGTTAGTCAATAGTACTAGTTGGGATAGTGATGGAGAAATCAGCTGCAAGCCCAAGCCCTGCACTATAAACCCTTTCATTTCACATTTTATGAACTGCCAGCTTGACCCTACTTGCCCTGGCATTCCCAGAAGCTCAAGTTTTCTTTCATGTGACCCAAGTGACAATCATCACCAGCTGAAAAGGACAGGAAAAGGCCCTACTTCAAAGCCAGGATGACCCTAAGCGGAATGAGAACACAGAGGTACTCCCCCTTGGAGAGCTAAGCCAAGCTCAGCATGTTACTCTTGAAGGTGGGTGGCCACCCTCTTCCCACAGCAGATCATGAAGAAGACATGACGGCAGCTTTCAGGAGCTAGCATCCCCCCAGCCGTCGGCTGGCCACCCATGGCAAGGCCATAAGGAAGGATTCCACCTCTTGCCCCTTGTGAGCTGTGGAGATTGTTCCTTGTGGCCCACAATGACTGTTTTGCCCAGCTGAAGTGTGTGAACAGCCCATCTCCGGGCACAGGCTGCAGAGAAGGAGCTTTGTCCCTCTGGCCAGCCTCCCCTGGCTCCACAGCGTGAAGGTGCTGCGATGCTGTGCCCAGGTACCCCCAAGCAGCAGGATTCCTGTGGAGGGGTCTCCTGGCAGGATCCATGCAGACATGGCCACATCTCCTCCCCCTGCCATGCCTCTGGCTAGTCCTACAGCATTACTGGCTTTGATTTAATGTCATTGAGGATGGGTCAGGTCCTGGGCACCTTCTGTGCCACCATCAGTGGTGTCTGTATGAGTTGGGTCTTGTAGCAGAGGCATTCCATGTGATTTCATTCGGACTGAGGACAGCTCTACCCTCAAGCTCTTGGTCATCTCAGCGCTACACGTAGAAACTGTCTTCTTTCCTTTGCAGCTAAGAAAACAGCTGCAGGAGTCAAATTCTACGAACCGAAATTCTGATTCCAAAATATCTTTAATCCAGGACACTATATAAAGAAAATATATTTCTATTTTAGACTATTTCTCTTGGGGAGGAAAAGGTGAAGGGTTTTATTGTGGGTTTTCTTTTTTTAGGTAAGAGGAATTAAAATAATATTATAGAGACTTTCTATAAAGAATAGGAAAAAAAGATTGAGACTGGAAAATGCCAATTGCTGAACCTGGACAGGGGATATGGGAGGAAAAATTGCAAATACAGTACTCTGACTATTTCTTTGAAGTCTGACAAGTATCTATAACAAAGAATGAACGCAGGAAAATATTTCAGTTGTATTAAACTAGCCATGCAAGAAGAGAAATGCAGCAGATAATTCTTATTGCTTGGAATATAGAACAAACTGCCAAAGTCAGCAAGCCAAGCAAGGTACATAAATTCTACAGGGAGCTGAACAATTCATTTATAGTTGCACTAATAAGCTCTAGGTAGAGTCGTGTTTCCTGAGTGTGCATGTGCAGATCTTGTAGGTGACGTGGATTTTCCTTTGAGCTGGGCAGAGAATAGTTTTCCCATCCTGCAAAATTTTGAGATTTCAAAACCTGTTCCTTTTCCACCCAGAGAAGAAAGCCGTAACTTTTCAACGCGTTTTGTTAAGAATAACAATAAGAGAGAGGGAGATATAGAGATGGAGAGAAAGAGAAGAGAGAAAATGCTCTCAGATACCACATCTTCTCCACCCATCCCAAGGACTCCAGCAGTATGATGAGTAGAGCTTGTTCTTGCAGGATTGCTGCCCTTTCCCTGTCTGTCTCCCAGCCTTCATGGGAGGGCACTAAAAAGCTCCTTTGGTTCATCACCAGTAGCTGTCTCATTGAGGAGGGGTTCAAAGGGGGACCCTTCTGCCTTTGGGTTAGTGCCTCAAGCCTTGAGTCTCTGGCTCACTGTTTCCATCATAGAACCATAGAATCGTCTAGGTTGGAAGGGACCTTTAAGGTCATCTAGTCCAACCATCAACCTAACTGATAAAAACCATCACTAAACCATGTCTCTAAGCACTATGTCTACCTGTCTTTTAAACACCTCCAGGGATGGTGCCTCAACCACTTCCCAGGACAGCCCATTCCGATCATGGAATTAAGAAGCTTCTGCTGCCCAAATTGTAGTTGAAACTGTTGTGCTTATCCAAAAAGTTAAACTTTCAATCATTTAGCTTTTTTCTTAAAAAAAAAAAATAATCCCCATTGTTTTATTAATATTTGAAACTGTTCATTTTTTATTTTTTTCCCCATGTTTTACTCTATATCTTTTCTTGAGTGGCCCATATGAAAATAGGAGACTCCAAACGTGTGGAGCACTTTGAGCAAGAGTAGCTGTTTACTGCAGGAAGGCATGGACAGGTCATACGTGAATTTTTGTCATGTGGATGTGGTTCTACCTTCCATACCTCTTCAGTCAAGCTTGCTTTTGTGCCGTATACCAATACACAACAACAACAAAAAAACCCACCCCCTTCCTCTCTCATGAGCGTTACATCTCACTGTCCGGTGGCCAAGTGCAAGCTACCACGTAGCCACTGTTGAAAGCAGCAATGCCTTCAGTAGCTTTATGATTTGCTTATCCCGCTCCTTCTATCCTGTTACGTGACCCTGGTGCAATATTCTTCCCCCAGCTTTTTTTCCTCTTCTTTCTTTCTCGGAGTTCTCCGTGAAACAGCTGTGATTGGAGAAGACTGTGGAGGAAGGGAAAGAGCATCTGCCTGAAGTGCAGCTTAGGTGGTGGTGCTGGGACGTGCACAACAGTGATGGGATTGGTAGAAAATCATTGGAATTATATGCCAGGCTTTCGAGCGTGTCTTACAAGTGATTTCTGCTGGTGGGGAGGAGGGAGGACCACAGGAGGAATGATTAGCCAGGGGAACAGGGTGTTTGAGGGCAGGCTTTGAATGTTGGTCTTAATGGATGGTTTAAGTGGGTTTAATGGATGTTGAGGATTTGCTGCAGAGGAGAAGGATTATAAGTGACATTAACTGCGAGTCCAACAGTGTGTTTGGTATGGCTCATTTTGGGGAGTTATTGAGGAGTTTTATTTAAGGATGTAAATACAGGGAAGTGTCAAGAATGGAGACATTTGCCAATGGCTCCTGGTGTAAATATTTGTGCTGGGAGTATGACCTTCCCTGGCTGCTGTGTAATTGATGGCATCCACCACTGTGAGAGCGCTGTGCTGAGCAGTTTTGGTGCTGGGCTGGGGCTACGGATGCTGTTTGCTCTGCTTTGCACTGACTTGGTAGCAAAGGCCTGGGAGATGCCCTCAGGACCAGAGCTGTTGTACGGCATTCCAAAGCAGATGGGCTGTGTGAGCACACCAAACCAAGGGGAGGTTTAACTGAAGACCCTTGGACCACATGCTGCTGCTTGCTGATGAAAGCATGTGGCTGGGGCATCTTCTACAGGCTGTGGGGCATGTGCTGGGGTATTTTTGGCACTGTGCCTGGATTTGGTGCTGCCCTGGGCTGGCGAGAGGCATGGCCAGAGAGGTGAGGTGGTCTCCTCTGTACCATCTCCTTTGGCCTATGGACATTCTGGTCCTCCTTGACAGGCGGCTTGCAGAGCCAAGAGATCCCAAAAGGCAGTGCAGCCCCAGGGAGATGAAAGAGGGAGTTTCTGGAGGGAGAGAGGACTCTGCCTTCTGCAGACATTGGGTGATTTACGGTCATCTCGGGGCAAAGATAGCATGAGGCTGTGATCTGGGGCACCATCAGCTGCAGCACCAGCCTTGTGCCTCTGCTGCGAGCGCGGCCGCAGGTGAGGACCCACCATGCCAGTGGGGAGGACACCCTGGTGCTGTCGGTCCATGGCCTCCAAGGAGTGGTGTCACGGGCAGCCAAGGGCCTGGGCAGAGTGGGCAGGGGACGATGCGAACGGAGCAGCTGGGGTTGCTGCTCTCCTTTCTCTGCCAAATCTGAGAGTTGAACCGTAATCCTCATGTGACAAATGACCGAGGGGCTCCGGCTGTCGTAACACTTGTGGTGCAGAGCGGGAGGGACTTGTTATGCACCAAAACTTCCTTGAATTCACTTGCACTCTGCTCTTATTAACAGTATTTCAAAAACAGATTTATGTCAAGGTTTTCATTTTAGTTAGCTTAAAATTTGCTGTTTCTTTTAAATGCTCTGTTTCATGTTATCGTTTGAGTAAATAAAGGGTTGCTTTTGGAAACACCTGAACTTCTACAGTTCTACTTCTACTCCTCTGCCATAACGCAGGGGACAACACCCTGGCTTTTTCCTGATGGTGATCAGACACATGGTGGCTTACCTGGGTTTGGTCAGCAGATGGCCACAAAATGAGATGAGCTTTGTGTGCAGCAAGTTTTAAAAAACGTCCTTCTCTGGGCATAAATTGCCATCCTGCAAACCACTGACCAAAAGTCAGCGTGTCCTTTTGGCAAGAAATTAGTTCTGTCAAAGCTGGTCTGACAACCTGAAAGCTGCCAGAAACCTCCTCCTGGCTTCCCCAGGAAGCCTCCCCGGTAGGCTGGAGAAGTCAAGTAACATAAATTAATACTCTGTAGCTGCTGTATATTAAAAAAATAATAATAAAATTATTTTCAAGCAGAGCTGGAAAAGATTGCTTACTCGTCACATTAAATCCTCTCCAAAATGTGTTGGCCTCTCAAATAAAGGCGGCAGCATCCAATACTCACTTAGTGGAAGAATCATGAAATGTCATAATTTGTATCTTTGCCTACTCCAAGAGAGACAGACTTAAGTCAGGGCTTGCATTCTTTTTTTTTTTTTTCCTACTTCTGCAGATATAAAATGAGTAATTCATTGCTCAGAGGTATGAAGCTAACATGACTAATCATCTAACACTGAACTTTTTTTTTTCCCAAAGACTTGGCTGGTCTGTGCTTATGAATATTGTATGGATGAGATGATCATTTCTGACTCAGTCCGTGCAGGTTTCCAGTCGTGGTGCTGTAAACACCAGCAGAACTCTGACAAGCAAATTGGCAGGAAAAAGCCAGACTGTCTGAGAGGAAGCAACGTTGAGGAGGACAAGCATTAAGCTTCGAAAGAGGCTATCGGGCACGTGCAGTGTGACTGGTTCCAAAGGCATTTCGTAGCAGTTTTATTACTCACCTAAATCAGGAGATGTGTAAGTGCCTAGTCAAGCTATGGAAAAAAAACAACACAGGACCTTCCCCCCCCCCTTAACTGTAAGAGAAAACTTGTGTATTAACAATGTAAGAAATCCAAGGAACTTCCATCAGATTTCTAGGTATACATCCTTTTTCATATGTTTCTTTAGGAACCTACATTGCTCTGATGCCATGTAACAAGAGTTTTTTTCAGCTGGGCAAGCAAGCAACAGGTATAAGCCTGAAAAGAGGGCACAATATTGAGTTTAAAGTGAGAGGATGTTTGCTCTTTGCCATATTTAATGCTGAACTTAGATGTCTACATATTGGGCGCCTGCATAGGACACTTTAAGTGTCTTTGATGCTAACACCCAAGTGTTACACCTAGAGGAGGAAGGCACAGAGTTGCTCAAGTGCAAAAAAAAAAAGTAGTCATAATGGACTAACGTAGGTATCCAGTGTGCCATGCTACTTCTCTTTCTGCCTTGTACATGGAAGGTCTTTCCTCTCCCCCTGTCCGTGTGATACAGGTAAATAAGGCAGGTTTGTGCTGAGCTGGGTCATCCTGTGACGAGGTGTCTGGGTCTGTTCCTCCTGTTTCTGTACCTGTCCGTGCTGCCAGTAGAGTCCACCCAAAAGTCTTGTACTGCTTCAGCGGATGGTGTAGGATTCCTGGAATTCCTAACGCTGTACAGAACAGCCCATCCCATCCTGGGCACCTGCAGAGCAACCGAAGGGCCAGGAATTGCCTCGTTTTCCTGCTCCAGCAACCTCTGCCTGTAACGCTTTAACAAAGGGCCAGCTGTGGAAATGAGATTCTTTGGCAAATGGTACTATTCGTCATTTTGTTTCTCAGCAGCTGGTTAATTGGATGACTTTTTTTTTTTTTTCCCCTAGACTTTTCCACTGGTGCAGGCATTGCCAGGGCACGTGAGGGTGCCCTTGGCCTTGTGTCAGAAGCCTGAGCAAGGAAATTTCCCCATGGAATTTTTTTTTTTTTGTTCTTGTGTCTGACCCTCTGAATATTTAGATGCATCAGTCTTTCATTCATCATCTGCTTCATGGCAAAGTCTGGAAATATGTTAAAGCAAACGGTAATAATTTCTGAGAAATTATTAATTCTGGAACAAATGTGACAAATTTCATCTTATGTTTGGCTGAACTCCGCCTGAGTGACTAACTGCTCCGGGAGAACTTTCCAATTGTCCCTCTTGAAAGTCAACCTCTTTGAATTAATTCAGCATCCTCTATTTTGATTAAGTATGTGTCAGCTTATTGTTAGTGTGACAGGGAGATATGGGGCTGTTTGTTTTCCTTTTCATATTATACAAACAAGCTAATTATGACTCAGGCACAATACGTGCCCTCGGTGCATGATAAGGGACGTGAATGATAAAGCATTAACTGGGCTGTGTGCGAGCTGCTCCTGTGGGTTAAACAAGCAGGGACTGAGTAAACAACACACAATAGTTTTTCTTCCTCTAACATCTTAGCAATTCCTCCTGTCTGAGGAAAGCGGTATTCTTTCAAATATTATTTTATGCTGAAATAGAAAGAGATGAGAGGAAAAGTCAAGTCCTCTATGCAGGAGGTATCACGAACCCAGTCTGATACCTCATCCTGACTCTGATATCTTCTTACAGATTCCCTGTTTTCACCTTATTTGCAGCATGATTCTTTCCTGTCCCCAGTACCGAGATTTATTTGACACATTTGGAACAAATGTGTATTGATTCTGTCCTACCACCCTGAAGCATGTTATCATGTCTCTTCCTAATGGGCCAGAAGTTGAGTCTTTCCTGCTATACCCTCATAAAAGAGAAAACATCAAGACATACAGTACGTAGAATATCTTGTGAGCCATAAAAGAAGCATACATTTTCTTTTCTGGAAAAAAGTGTTGTTACTTGGTGTTAATTACTTTGCTTTTTCTTGAATCCATTGGACAAACGCGTTGACCATGACAATGCATGTAAGATAACAAACCCACGGCAGGGAGTCTGAGTGTATGAGAGAAAAAATAACACGGGAACTTGCAGAAAGAGCAACAAGGTGCAGATGGAGCCAAAGCAGAAATATTGGTGACAGATGTTCTTCCTGGCCTGCTGGAGGAGTGTACACCAGACAGCATCTTCATCATGCTGCGTGACATCTTCTGCTTTGGAGAAGTGAGATGTTACACGATGACTTTTACAACAGCGTAATGCTGCCAGAGGGGGTGAAGTGCTGCAGCCCCTCTGCCTGTAAACACCTCCTCCACAGCACCACTGATTGGCAGGGGGACCATAAAGAGAGGGACGGCTCTTTGGAGAAAACATGCACCAGCAGATTATGCCGTTGACTTGCGAAGCTTGGCAGCTACCCTCCTTATAAACACCTTCCCCACTGGGCAGTCGATTGTAAATAATGAAGGAGCTGAAGGTGATGTGGCCAGAGTGGAAGATGAGATAGTTGTCCACACCTGCAGGAAAAAAAAATCTCTGCTACTACACGTGATGTTGTGCAGGGTACACTTTACCTTCCTAAAGAGTTAGGGCTTCTTGCATTTCTTTGTACCTTCATTAGCAAATGATGTAGATGCCTTAAGGAAAAGGGTAACATGCACCTTCCCAAACCCACAAACCTTTCTCCTTGCTTCCAAATTTCTGCAGAGCAGAAGCTAAGAGAAGGCAGCTTTAAGAAGCTTTTGCTGCTATAATTGCTGTAGGGTTTTCATTCCCTGTAAAGCCATTGCATGATAGGTACGCACATCCTTCGGTGGATTGGCCTAAGCTGCTGCTGAAATACAGAACGTAAACTTATTTTTGGTATAGAATAGAAGGTTCTGACTTTGCAGTTTGATGAGTCTTTATGAGCATTTGTATGATGTGATGCTCTGTCTTTCTGTGGATATTAATATTGGGTGAAATAAGACTTTTCAAAGCATGATTATAAGCGAATATTTGCCTTAGCAATCAAGAGGCAGGGCTATGTGCAGTTTCCCTGCTTAGCTGAGAATTCCTCTTGCACTGTTGCCAAAATCTCCTTTGCGCTGATGATCCCTCAGTTGTTTTGCAGGGAGGTGACATGCAGAATGGGTGGATTCTGTGCAAAAAAAATCAAGATGAAATTGGCAAAAGCCAGCAAAGTAAAGGAGAGTGCAACATGGCTCAGGCTGCCTTCATAGAGCTGGAGCTGAGAACCAAACAAGAAGCTGATGCTTCCACCTCTTCCTATTGCTATTTCAGAACAGGAAAGCCTTTATCAGTGTGCAGTCCTCTGCAGATCAGCCTCCATCTCAAAGACTGTTTGAAGTTTTAGTTTTTCACTTGCGATTTTCCCTTTTTAATGAATATTCAATTTTTAAAGAATGCTGCATGCACCTCAAAATAAGGTAGGGTGCTGTAGACATTTTTCCACTGCTCAACAGCACTATTTGAAGTTCCAGCAGTAGTTTTTAGAAGAAAATATTAACAGGAGTTGTGAGGAATTGACAAAACATTTCACGAATGCCAGAGAAAAACATGGAATATCTTGTCACCAGCTTTGGATAATTTTGCAAAATTGCTACTCTTCTCTGTATCAAGGAACTGCTCGTAAGGTAAAAAGCTGCTTGGTTGTTAAAGAAGGAAAAACTATTTTCCTTGCTCCAAAACAAAAGAACCGTGATAATCAAAATGCTGCCATTTCACCTCACTGTTAAAAAGGTCACAGTTTTGGCTGGAGACCACGTTGCAAAGCAATCTGCTTTGTCACTTGAATAGGTTGGCTTGGATCACAAAAAATCCTAAACTGGGGCAGCAGAGAGAAAAAGGGGGAGAGTGTTACAGCCTGGGAAAGGAACAGAGATTTTATAACACTTATTGCTTGTTTGTACAGCATTAAGGCAAAAAAGAGAAAGCAAAGCCCCTTCCATGTTCCCCACACTGGCTCAGAAGACGTTTCCACAGGGCTAGTCGTGCTTTTCTGTTGTGCCGGTCCCAACCAGTGTGAACCATGTGGCGAGGACGTCGTGCCCGCTTGCCAAGAGCAACAGAATGGATATGCAACAGCATGCTCCGATTTACACCAGGCTGGTAGACACGTCTATGCTCAGCTGGCTTCTCCTCGGGGGCTTGACATGAATGCTGACCCTGCAGGGAAGTTGTCCTCGCTGTTGGCAGGGGATGGAGGTGACAGGAGTGTGGGGCAAGATATGTGTGTGTGGCTATGGGTGTGCGGAGCAGAAGGGAACAGCCCGTGGTGGGCTCAGCAGTAGCTGAGGGAGGAGGAAAGTGTGATTTCTGAGAGTCAGTTGGAAACCACCAGGGTTTGCATTGCAGCTAGCTTTACCCATGGCTGGTGGTGGTGACCAAGCTACATGGAGCTCAACTCGCCTCCACCTTTGAGCAAAAGGGAATGAGAAGCTGTGCGTCCTCTGAGGAGAACGAGGATTCTGGAGGAAGGAGTGTGACCTAGATATCCCACACTGGGAAGCAGCCACCAGCCAAGTGTGTGCTTGGGGCAGATACGGAGGGTGCAGTGTTGTCCAAAACGGTTTTTCAGATGTGAAGACTAAGCTGGGAGTAACAAAAAAGTAAATTATGATTGGCCTGAGAAGAATCAGGACTGGGAGGAAAAAGGAGCATCTGTGCCGTTGTGGTTGTGCCAGGCTCCTGGTACACTGCGTCAGTCAACACCAGTTTCTCCAGTTTCTCTTGACCCACTGGCACTCATCGCCCTGAGTAAGGAAAAGGAAAGGGAGCTCCAAAGCTCTGGGTCTGAGGGGACTGGTCAGGGAAGGCACAGACACTGGGGACAATGTGGCCCATCCAGCTGGGAGCTGTCAGATGGGGGCGAGGAGAAAAGGGCAGAGCTGCACGTGAGGGGAAGAGAGAAAGAATAGACCGAGAGCTCGGGGCTGCAGGTGGGAAATTAGAATTACGACAGCAAGACTTGAAGGCGTAAGTCATTCTGATGTCAACTAGTTTTTAAAGGGCACTGCATTCTCTTGGACACGTTCGTTCACATCCCTTGTTTTCCTAGGAATCTCCTAGATTTTCTATAGTCCAAGGAGATATGGAAAGTTGGGTTTTTTTCACCTCTCCTGGATTTTACCTGTGTGTCTTTCTTCAGGAAAAATACAAGCTTTTCTTTTTTTTTTTTTTCTTTCATTCCTCCTCTGAAATGTACTAAGCTTCTCCTCCTGCTCTCTAGGCAGCTGCCCCCTGGGATAGGAAAAGGAAATTAAACAGCTAATGGTTATACTTTAATTAGGCTTTATTGGAGTTAACACAGCTTACGCTCTGCATATGTGCTGCAGAGGGTTAGATACTTAAAAAATCCTGTCTTTGCTATTATGAGTTTATGAGAAAGGAAGCCCAAGGAAGATCAATACATCCTCTGTGTAGATTACAAATGGCTCATGACGTATGTCCACAGGAGCTGTTTTTAGTGAGGGTAGTCTAGTTATTATGGATTTGACATGAACTTGGCCTGGTGCCCTGAGGGAATGCAATGTAGGCATAATTTGGTCTTCCTGTAATTGTCTATTTAACTTGGCAATCCAGAGTAATTTTTTCCTGTGAAATGAGACCGAGACGTCACTAAAGCGGCGGTCAGATTAATTAATGAGACATAATAATACTCCTAATAAAAGCTCATGAGCTGAGTCCTCTTCCCTCCCCTTTCCTCTCCTCCCCTGCTGTCCTCCCCCTGCTGCGAATGCAGCTTCCCAGGAATCCATGAGTCACACTTCGTAAAGGAGTTTCTTCTTTAGTTGACGCAAACAATGCAGCAGAGAAAAATAATAAGTGCAGAACCATCTGTTTGATGAAGTCCTTGACATTTTATTTCATTTCCCCCTATTGCATATTAAAGGAAGTAAATAGAAAAACATTTGCTAATTATACCACTGTTTACTGATTGCTGGGGCGGCTTTTATTGTATTTATCAGAAGCGCTAGCCTGGGCTGCAGTCCCAGCCTCAGCATCCTCCTTTGTGCGAGAGGAGCACAACAGTGGCCGTGGGGGCTCGGTAGGGCTTTTGAGCTCTTCACCTCAAGCAGCTCACACAGGAGTGGAAGCATGCCTTGTCTGTGCAGGCAGGAAAGCTGGGAAAAGGTGGTGGGATGGGGTGGTTTTGGGGCAATGTGTTGAGCTAACGGCAGAGCCTGAAGCCGAGGCTGAAACCCTGTCCCTGAGGTTGGACGCTGAGAGGGAACGGTTGCCACTTCCTTGTGGGGCCAGGATTTTGTGCTTGGTGTCTTGGCTTCACGTTTGGGCTCAGTAAAGCTTGACAAAGTCGCTGCGACTTTGAAAGTGTGAGCAGCAGCTGCTGTTTTGATAGAAATCTCCCAAATGGGCCACTGTTGCCACCTCCTTCCCAGTGTGCTGGACCGTGTGCTTGTTTCCCCATCTGGTTCCCTTTGTACATAGACTTTTACGGCTTAGAAGGGGGCCCTGGATGGTACAGGGCCTGAACAGTAAAACACAGAGCCTCATCTCTCCCTCCATCCGGGATTTGGATTTGGCTAACGGTCAGAGCAAGCCAATGATGTTTGAAAACAAGTTGGTGGCCAAAGGCCGGTTTTATTAGGCAGGTATTTCCTTCACAAAATCTCAGCTATTGGCACTCATTAGAAGTCACAGCAATGAATCAAACGGCTGTGAACTAAAGCAGCTTTTCTCCCACTGCACCATGTAAGGCCAGCACAAGAGCAGCTTGGCCTGGCCCATTACTGGGAAAGGAACGATTTGCAATGCTGAGGAGGACACGGTGACCTTATCTAGGGATGAGGACACTAGGAAATTCAGAAACACCAGCTTGCCTTTGGATGAGAATTCCATGTTGATGAAAGAATCTATTTCTGGTTATTTCCTTGGGTACAAAAGACTAGATGAATTTTCCAGTCCACCATTTGGACAGATTTAAGTGATTTTATTACTTATGCTTCCATGAAGATTCTATCAGTAGCACTGGTTGTCCTGATGGGCTGGATGCTTTGACTCTCCTCTCTAGCATCAGCTCATTCAGACAGGTTTATGTTCCCTGCACCGTAAAACTCTCAGTTCAGAACACAAATAGTGAAAGATATATTTCTCCATGGCTCTAACCCATGGTAACACATATGTTAACTTGGCTCCAAGGGCTGTGGGTTGCACATTGGTGTGTTCTCTCAAAAATTATCATGAAAGGAGTTATTCTAAAGCTGGAGGAAGATGGCTATCTGACTGTGAAGGAGATACCCGGGGTGCTTGAAGCAGGCTCACCAGAGCAGGGCCCAAATGGCAAGAGTCACGTTCCAGACTCCAGGGTAACAAATCTGGGAAAAGTCAGAACTGACACACTGGCTGGAGTCCATCTGTCACATTGGCTGTTGACTACATGAAACAGCATAGCTTGTACTGAGAACTTCATAAAGCAGTTACATCTTCTGAAAAGTAGAAGTGTGCAGTACAGAGAAGCCTGTGTTTGTTCCCAGGTCGTTTTATTTGGAGGAATCTTGGTGTTTGCAGCAATGGCCTTAGCCAGTAGATAAAAGTGCATGTGTTTCTTTCCTTGTGATATCACTCATTCTATCTGTTGGTCTTTTGTGGCTTTGTGTCTGCAAATCTTGTTTTGAAATGTGATTTTACATAAAGGAGAAGCAATAATTGGCTTCTGGTTTGTTATGGCTGCTTTGGAATTTTTTTGAGGATTTTTTTTTTATTATGCTAATAACATTCTGTTGATTCATGGGAAGGCAAACATATCTGCTTCTTGGAGTTACATGTAAGGTCAAATAGTCGCGCCACTATGTTTTCTACTTGTTTGCTGCAATGATTTAGAATGAAAATGGGGGATATATGACACAATAATTTCATCCCATACTTCTCATATGTAAGAATTCTGAACCAAAATAGGCAAATCTTGGGTATTCAAAGAACTTCCAGATTCCATCCTATGAAACTATGGGCTAGGACTATGTCAATATAGTCATGGTAGAGCATGGTCAGGCAGTAAGTCCTCAAGCAGCCTTTTTTTTATAAAAGCATTAATAGTGAAGTTGTGGAAAATTTCTTTCCACCAGGTTTGCAAAAAAAGGGAATGGATTGCAGTCACTATGATATCACAGGTTTATTTCATCTTATTCTGATTCAGACCACTTCTCACTCCATGAAAATGGCTATGTAACGTTTGTGTATCTGTGTGTAACACCCTTGCTAAACCTCCACAAATGATGTCAGATGTGCAGGCTTCTCTTTGCCTGCTTCCCCTCACTGGGGGCATCCACGATCACCGACTGGTCTGGCAGAACCCATCTGTCTAGTGTCATCAGTCACAGACTGACAGAGACCATTGCTACAACACTGTCTGAAGCACAGGCACTGAGAAGAACGTGCTGAACAGGTACCACCTTGCTGGGGTGACACCAAACCCAGGCAGCTGGAGCTCAGATAGCTCCAGGACAGACCAAGAATGGATCCCACCTCAGCACACCACCCTCCTCAGAGGGATTTTTGACTCCTTTCTGCCCTCAATCTGATGTTTTCCCTGCATTGGGTGGTGTGCTGTGGCTGCTCCTGGGATACCTCTGGCAGAAGACACTGAAGAGGACATGAACCTCTGCTACTGTGAGAACATGTTGTGCCTAAGGGCTTATTTAAAATTTGAATCTCTCTTACCTTCAGATTGGACCCATGGCATGTTAGAGGCAGATTAACATGAAATTCAACGCCTGAAGGTAACCCTTAAGAGCCATCCTTTAAGACCCTTCAATACAGAATACTCACAGCCAACCCAGGTTTTGCGAAGTTGTGCTAGGAACTAGTACTTCTGCCTGAGCTGTGGAAATCCCCAGCACATCAATAGTTTGGGTAGGTTCCTTTCAGTCTCAAGAACTTTTCACTTGTATATAATACCTGGGACAAGACCCAGACCATGTTCCAACATGTTCAAATGCACCCAAAGATGTGACAAAAACGTGGATGAGACACGGTGACCAGAGAGCTGCCCTGATTTTGAGACCAGTGTTTTTCTGTGTGAGTGCCTGGGGCTGAGAGTTTCATGCTAGCAAGGGTGGAGGAGACAGCCCATCCCTTCTCTTTGTCATCCATCCCTGACTATTTTATTTATAAGAGCAGCTGTGGCTGCCTATCAGTTTAGTCGGGGGCACGGCTTTGTGGAGAGAAGCAGAGGGAGAAGGTGCACCTCTGGGTTGTGGGACAGAGCTGGGGGGGCTGCAGGAGAGGCGAGGAAGGACCACTGGCAGCTTCCCCACCGGTTGATAGGTAGCGCTGGTGTGCCTTCAGAGGAGGCCAGCCTCCGCTCCCCTGACCGGAGGAGGAGGTCCACACCGCTCCCAGCAGAAGGAAGAGGAGGAAGGAAGAGGGCTTTGCTCAGCCATGGTAACTCCTCCGGCGCTCTGCAGACTGGCTGGACCCCACTGGCTGATGGACATCGTTCCTGCAAAAAGTGCTTGACTTGGACGCATTGGTGTGGTTCCTGGGTTTGACATCCCTCTGTTTGTGAGGTGACACAGGCAAACGTGTGCTTTTGATCCTCTGTGCAGCTCCGTGATGCTATATGTGCAGCTCCGTGCTTTCTTTCACAGATGTCAGATTCAGCTGCCGCTTGGGATCTCTGAGAGAAACTGTTTTGTGTGTTTTTTAAAGGAAAATTAGCCAATTATTTTGATGGAGTTAATGTGGAGATGGTGACCTTTACTTTCAAAGCTGTTATGCTGCAAATGTTCCAAATACATTATGTGCTCTGCTAACACCACTGACAGGTTCTGCATGATTAATTGTGTTTATAAAGCATGTACAAGAGTTTGGGAAGCCTAGGACAGAAGAACTGGTATGGGATTTATTTTGCACTAAACATGATAAATATGCAGTTGGACTTAGAGTACTTTTTTTCTTTCAGAAATGACTTAATGATGGAGGAGAAAATCACTAATTCGTTAAACGAGCTGTTTAATTTTTCTTGTAAGAAAAATAAAAGCAGAGCATATTGGTAGTGGTTGATCCAATATGTACATTTAGATTGATCACTTTTAAAGGAAGACTGATGCTTTTAATACATGGTTTTTACTTCAAGGCTGGCCTGGTTCCTGCTTCTCTGGAAGGCTGTAGAAACTCTCCTGTCAACTGCGCGGGGTTGTGGTGTTGCCAGGGGCCACACACAGCTCGGAGGAAGTTTCAGGGTGATGCCTGACACGAAGGGAACAGTCAGGTGTTTAAGTAGGGAAAAAGGTATAAGGTTTCCCATTTGTGCTGCCAGAGGGGCAACGTGGTGGATGTTATTCAGCATAACAAATAGACATACACAAGTGGGCTCCTGCCCACTTGAAAGACGTCTTGGAAAGACTCTTTTTCAGCTTGATTTTATAACAAAACCTGTTTTCCAGTCATAGCATGCCCAAGTGCAGGAATCTCCCCTTCCCTGCCTGGTGCTGTGGCAGAGGTCCCCGCACCAACCCCCCCACATGCCGGGCTGTCCTGCACAAAGCCATGGGCCTGCATCAGGGCTCTGATTTAAAAACATGTATGACTCTGAGGGCTACTGGGGAGCCTTTTCCTCATTTCCAGTGGCACCAGCTGAGCAGAAGCAGCCCCTCTCATGCAGGTCCATGGGGATGGGGAGAGGGGCTCTGTGTACCCCTGTGGGCACCCGTGGAGCTCCATGTGGAGATCTCCTCATGGAGGGATGGATGGATGGACTGATTCACCATTTGGATGCTAAACTGCGATAATGTAATGTTTACAGACACATTTTCTTGGGCCAGGGAACAGGATTGTTTCTGCATCACTTTGTGACTAACACTGCACCAGCAGAGGCGCACTTAACTGAATCCAATGGTTTCTTCTTCAGAGAACAAGAATGTGGGGACATTAACATTTATACCATTCCGGCAAAGCAAAAGGACTTAGAAACACATGCAAATTTTGTTTACACTCACTGCGTCGCTTCTTGGAGTTGCCTGAGTAGAATGAGGTGGCTTTCGTGCAAATGAGCACGGTATGAGCATTGATCTTGTGCTTTTCATTCTACCACACACATTAAAAATAGTATAATCCACAAATGTTTTGTGCTTCAGCTTTTCACTGAGCCAGAACTTGCCAGAAGTACTCAATACTTTCACCGTTTGCTCTGCATTAGCTGCCATACTGATTTTAGAAGGCTCGGGGGAAAAACAAAAGCATCTATAAAGGCATTCTAATTTCTAACATAAGCTTGGGCTTTGATTGTAAAATGTATCTCATTTGGTCATCTCGGTTTTTAAACTTCATACCATTCCCTAAATTCATCACTTGCTGCAGCTGCTCAGCACTTAGCACCTGTACATTTACCCCTGAGAGACTCCAGACTGAACCAGAAGATTTTATTGGCGTTGAGGCTAATGGCTAAACTTTCAAGATTTGTTTTTCAAATAAATGCGCTTTTTTCCACATTATACTTTCAGCAAGCTGAAATAGTTAGAGGCTGCTTATGAGAAACCCACCATAAGGCCCTTTAACGTGGGGATCTAAAAAGAACCAGATTGAATTCCCTTTACAGAGTGGGAGTTTTTAAAGAACAAGCATTTAATGAGTATCTCGTTTCTGCATTAAATACTGAGGGCCTTTTAAGCACAGGTTTTGACTGATCTTAATGAAGAAAAGCAAGGGAGGGGCTCCTCTGTATTTCATGCTGTACTGTGAAAAAGTGGAAATTGAATTTGTCTCTGTGATTCTTTATTTTTGAGGGTATTGGAATTCTATGTTTTTCCTGTCTGTATGCATTATTTTATAAACCTTCTTGTCCTTGGTAGTCTGGGACTGTTTAGATCCCCTTCTCTCACACACACCAATGTTCTGCTGGTGTTTGAGTGTCTGGTAGAGCCCTTTGTCATTAGTAAAGCAAAAGCGGGTAGGAACAGAGTGGCAGAGAAGTCTGAAGCGCTGCCCCTTCCCAACATGGTCAGTGGTCAGAGTGTCGATGTGGAGCAAAAGCTCTGAGGAGCTGATCCGGGTGAAAAGCTGGATCCCAAACGCCTGCATGGGATGAACCGTGGGTGGACACCTGGCCTCCAAGGCTTCTTTCATCCTTCTGGACTTTCTTGATTCATCCTTCTTGACTTTCATCCTTCTTGCACAGTGACTTGGCAGTTCAGTGAGGAAGGAGGGAGGGAGGGAAGAAACATGGTGGAGGTTTCCCTGGATCTCTGAACACGAGCAGAGGAAACCTGAATCTCACAGCCCAATGGCTGGAGTCTGCGATATGGGACATGCCAGTACTCAAGTCTTTCTGGTGTTCAGCACCTGCCAACATCAAGGCAATCGCACGTTTATTTGGGATGGGACTCTAAACCAGAACCGAGGAGCCCAAAAATGTTACAGATGGACTCTCACAAGGGTCACTCTACAGGGTAGATGTTTTCCAGCTCACCAAAATCCTCCTCATGGGGAAAAAATCACATGGCAGGAATAAACAAAATTGGAGCTAATAACTATCCAGGCTTCTGGGTAATATGCAGGTATGGCTTTAGTATCCATCCACTTTTAAACAGCTGCATATTATCCATAGTGTAAGCAACAGCAATAATTTTTCACCAGTTATGTGAAGTTTGTGTTTGATTTGCCCAGATTTGCTCAAACCTGTCATATATCAGTAACAGCATTCAGTGAGTTTCCTGGTCTTGTTTGACTAAAATCTTATATAAGATAAAGAATAAATGCCTAAATCTATATATATTACCTTTCCAATGTTACTATATGCAGCTGAAATAAATGGTAATTTCTTCATAATGCAAATACTTTGTCTATTTTTTATTAGTTATTTTTATTTATCTATGTTTCATTATTTACAGCCTTTCTCCCCGTGGTTGCTGTATTTTTCACCTGTATATACCTTTTGCTGCAGACAACAGTACTTATGAAATATTGAGGTATTTATTGTTTATCTCATTAGCTCCTTCTTGCATTTGAGCCAGAACAATAAACTATACTAACATTTTTAATCATTATTCGGAGATCGTTGGATGACTTCATCGTGTAGTGTAAATTCATCATGAATCACTGCAACTGAAGGGAACACGAGGGAAGAGGAAACTATTATTAGGCAATATATTATCAAATGAACTGTAACGATTTCCAAGATCTCTTCAGAGAATATTCTGCATGAACAGTACTTTCCTCTGAAAGAATTACGATAAGTGTTTCATTTTTTTTGGTGATCACACTGTAAACCATTGTTAGAATTTTCTATGGAAAATATTTTTAGTCTTTATTCTTGGTATAGCTGAAAATCTGCTTACTCGGGGTTTTTTCAAGGAGAAAGGCAACTCTCCTGTCTTGCTATAGCTGTGGGATGAGGTCCTCTTCCAAATCCACCCCGTTTCAGACTTCTGAGCATGTTTGTGCAATATAATTATGTTTGAGTTTCCCTTTTACCTTTCAGAATTTCTGCCTTCCTCAGACATAAATAGCTTAACTGTCTTTCTCGCAGAAAACCATGCATGTTTGGGCTTCCTCTACGCACAGAAAGCACCCAGCACACTTTTTGAAAGTAAGTGCAGGTTAGGGCCGTGTGTGTAAGATTAGGTAACAGGATTTACTGTCTCCCCAGGGGAATTAATTGACGAACATTCCATAACAAGTGCATTAGTCATCATTAGCCCCACCTCAACCGCGGCAGCAATTATTGCTTCTTTTCTTGAGTCTTTGTATTTTCCTAGTTGATGTGCACGTTGAAAGGCCTTGCAATAACATTGAATTCTTTGCAGGATGGTTAATTTACTAATATTGCGTACCCTGTATTCAGAATCCTGTAATAGATTTTTCTCAACTTATCTGGAAATATTTTTAACCTTTCCTCGAGGGTGGGCTATTCACTCATGACTGCTATGAAGAGATCTCTGTGAAACAAGGGAAAGTGTGGTGCAAGGGAAAAATGCAGTGGGTTGTGTGGCAGCTCGGAGACAGGGCCCACCAGGAGGATGCCTTGGATCCTTACTCAAGTGAGTGCCTCTTCTTGCACACTTTGAGAACAAAAATTCTCCAGTAGTTAGATTAGGTCAGGGAGGATACACAGGATTTTGCAAGGCAGTTTGTTTGTTTGTTTTAAATCAATACAGTTGAGGTTCGATGCTAATGAAGCCAACTTGGACATACATCAGTGCAGAACTGGTGCAAATGGGAGTTCAACAGAAATGCTTTCCTCCTGAGACATCCTTGTTCCCCATGGAATTAGCCAATACTTTTAGAGAGAACTCTGCTGTCACTGTGCATGGAGAAAGAAGGCAAAAGACAGCTGCCAAAAGCTGTGAAATCCTATCCCACACTTCCCCATACCCTGCTTCTAAAAGATCTCTTAAAGACACTGTTTTAGGAGAAACAGCAAACATTCACTCTTTTTTTTTGTTTTTTTTTTTCTTCTATGACAACAAACTTTCCTAGGGCAAGACCTGGATCATCTTTGACCTCTCCCACCTCCAGATTCCACATTTCAGTGGTGTTTTGAATTTGGGGTCTGAATGTTTTCATTTCCCCCCCTGTGAATCTACTTTTTAATGCAGACCTAGCATTTGTTTCCGTCTTCAGTCAGTAGAAATGAGAATTTAAATCTTTAATTTGGGCTTCTGGCTATTCTTTCTCGTTCTCCTCTCTTTGCTTTACAGAGACCCTGGGCTGTCTGTGTCTGCAAGTGACTGTGTTGCAGGTACCTCTCTCTCCCTGTTGACTCTGACTTTTAAAATTACACGCTAACTACTGAAGTACCTGAGGGCCTTTGATAAGGTAATAATTCAAGGTCAGGCTTCTTCGGATCAGGACACTGGCTTAAGCAAAGGGTTCATGAGTGGCATATGAGGAATACACTGTGAATTGTGGCGAGAGACATTTCTCTTAGGGGAAGAGTTTGTGACTCGTGATTACGTGTGAGTTAATGTCGCTGCGCAAAGGCTCAGCCTGCACCTGTGGCGCTGGCAGGTTGTCAGCACTCTCGGTGTTACAGCCTGGTGTTAAATGGTGTCTGTGTGCCATTGCCAGGCTGCCACCTGAATCCACCCGCTCCTCTGCCTTCACACCAGCAGTAATGCCCTGCCCATGCTTCTCTGCCCTTGTCCTCTAGGCATCGGGGGGGAAATACCCCCATATCCTATACGCTCAGTCATCTGCCTGCCTTCTGCTTTGGCTTATTCCCCCTCTTGCCCCTTGGCTTTGTGTTTGTCCTTTGGCAAAGGTGTTTTCCCAGCTCGTTCCTGCTCACCCCTCCTGCTGCCTCACTCTAGGAAGCCGAGCCGAGGGGCTGGGATGCTGCAGGTCCTACCTCACGCTCAGGTCGCCCTCCGAACACTATTGCCACACAAATAGATACTGACTGTTTGACACCAATTTTTTTTAAAAAAAAAACACCAACATTTGGTAGTGCATCATACCTCCCAATGTGCCTGGGCAGCCTCTTCACTGCCTTGTCTCACTGGAAATACCACTGATGGCGAAGCAGAATGGCTTTGGTGGCTACACTGAAGTGAAGCTGTGGCAGCTCCACTCACTCCTTCCCGCAACCAAACCAGGAGCAGTTCGGACCAACCCCGGCGTTAAAGCAGCCCCTCTGGAGCACTGCTTCGGCCACGGGTAGTTATCTGAAGGAGGCACGTGTCGTACAGAAATCTTGGCATCTCATTCCTCTTAGCCAATAAATTAAGTTTGTGCCTTGAAAACTTCGAACTGCTCCATGAGCAGGGATTTTAGTTTAATCACAGTTGCTGATGGAATGAGTGTTGCTTGTCTTGATGTGTTTGGGGGCTTCTGGTGGTTTTTCCCTTGTAGGACAGGCTGTCTCGTCTTCTCTTGGGTCTTTGCTGGGACAGGGTAGCACTCTCCTTCCTTTGACTTTTATGGCAAATTAATTATTGGGCCATTCATAGCAAGAAAAGCTAAGGAAAGGGTGTGCCGTAATCTGTGGAATGAGTGCTGCCTCGAGTTTGCCGTCTTTGGCAACCTACCAAAGGGAGGTTAATTATGGCTTCTTTTTTTTTTAATCTCTCATATTCAGGTGGATGAGCAACACCCGCCCAAAGCTGAGGTAGCTCGAATATCACTGGGGTATGCAAACTCACATATACCTCTTGGAAGAAGCAGGACTTTGTAGGCACAATATGTTCTCATTGCTGTTTGCTAGAATAGATAGATAAATAGACTGGCAGACTTCAGTAAACCCTTGTCATTATCTTGTCTGATCTATTTTGTTATAAAAGCCATAGATTTAATCCAGTGATTCTGGCCTTTAGCCCAACAAATTGTTTTCAAAGTAGAGCATATCTCTTCAGAAATACATTTGCTCTTCAGCTGGGAACTGTGGTGGCCACTGCTGAGGCGGCTGAGGGGGGGGCCGGGCTCAGCCCCTCTGCCCCCCCACATCAGCATAATGGGGGATTCAGCCTCTCCAACTCCTTTTCTTTTATTCACAAGGCTACCTACCACCATGTCCTGCACACACAAGGGCACGGTATCAGAAAAATAACCTTCTGTAGGGGTTTTTCTCCTCCCAGCGAAGCCGCCATCCGTGTTTGATGTTTTCGATGTGTTTGTGTGTTTGATTAAGCAGGTTTCTTCCCAGAAGCAGCTGTATTTTGGGGATGAGTGAAGTGATTTTTTGCTGTAGGGCCCAGCCTTCCCTGTACAGTGCTCTGGCAATGCTGGAGATAAAAGGCAGTGTGTCTGAATAAAACAAGTATGAAAGCTTGCTTGCTGCACAGGCTATCAGCCGGCTGCAGCCGCATAAAGGCACCCTCTCGATTCCTCTTGCTGTCTCGCCTTGAAATTAAGCACAGATAGACTCTGCTCCGAGGACTGTTAGCTGATCTGGCATTTTTAATTCCTCCTGAACGCCAAGAGCCCTGTCCCAAGTTGCTTAAGATAACCAGATGTTTAAGTGACCTACACACTTCTATAAGTGTTGCTGTTTGCTCGGGGCTGCACGACGCTCTGGGTGTCCTTTATTCTGCTTTGGCTTGTTTCCCCGGAGATTTCCCCCGAACTTCAAAAAAAGATCTGGCCCATTGCTATTTTGAAATGTAAGTTTTATTTCTAATAAGTGGAAGGCTGATTGACTGATGTGATTGATGGTGATTTATTTTCCAGTCGGCACTTCCTAGCTCTTTCGTATGTGACTCGACAGCACGGTCTTCTTGATAAAATGTTTTGAGCAAAGCTACATAAGAAGGGGGAGAAAGGGAAGGCACTTGCAAAGTGCTGGAAGATTTGGAGGAATTCCTCTGCAGGGAAAAACAACAAAGGAGGGTACCAGGAAACCAAGTATTAATTCCCCGCACCACCATTAGCCTGACACCTGTTAGCCCTGACCATTACCCGGAGCTGAGGGGGAAAAGGCTAATCTCTACCACATTTATATCAACAAACTCCAACAAAAAAGCTGCCTAATTATCCCATTGAACCTGTGTCAGCTCTAAGGGCGGCTCGGTTTCCCACGCTGGCTGCCTGCCAGGACCAGCAAGCTGGGGTTCATAAGCTGCATGCTAATGACAATGTCCTTTCATTCCAGCAGCGGCATAATTGCCAAAAGCAGTTTACAGGCTCATTATTTTTATGGTCATATTTCAGATGACGGAGTCAAAGGTCAGCCTAGGGTTTGCCTGGCGATGCATTGGGAATAGTTTGTGTAGCAGAGATTGCGTCTCGGTGATAGCGGTGGGGCACCGAAAATAGCTGCCTGTTTTTCCTGGGCTGCAAGGGGAGGATGGCCAAGGAAGGAAGCAAAAATGACAAAGATGGACCGAATATGGCTAAACGCTTAGTGGCTCTGCTATGGCTGTTTTGCTTCTGCTGCTGGTGGTGGTGTGCTCCTCAGAAGTCAGCCTGACTTGGTGATACGACATCCAAAGCCACAGGATCCGTTTGCTTACAGTAGAGAAGATTCGAAGTCCAGGTCTCACAGTTGACATAAGATGCAAAGTTAAATTCTAGATTTTGGCCCAGAGATTAATTTCCCCCAAGTATTTCAGCTGAGGGGAAGGGTTGTTGCAGTGTTTTAGTTTCCATCATTGTAGTAGCTTGGCACTTGGATGTGAATTTGCCTGTGTCAGAAACTCAGAGCCGTTCTGGATTCTTTGCTCCCATTTGGTCAGTGATTACACCTGGTTTCAGACGCAGAGAGCAACTCTTTCCAGCAATGGCTCTGACTGCTCAGGTCAGTTGTCTTCATTCCAATCAAAGTTAACTTAATCTGCTCTGGCCACCCTTGCACTGGCCATAAATCACACCTACCAAGTACATTTTCTTTTAAATAAACTTTCAGCTGTCTTTGTTAATGAAAAAAAAAAAAAAAGAGGGCAGCCAAAAAAGGAGGAATTTCAGGTCTTTTCGTTTTTGGCTAGTGAGAAAATTTGGCGGTGACAGCTTTAGGGAGAAGTGGCGAGGAAACAGGCAAGTTAACTCTCAGTTTGTCTCTAGTTACCTTCAGTGCAGTGCACAAGGTCTGGGTTAAGCGCGTGCTTTAATTTTAGGTCACTTGTGGCAGGGTTTCCTCGCTAAGCTGTGTTTTGTGCGGGCAAGAAAGCCAAGCAGAACATCTCCCATGGTACAGAGGGCATGGCCTGGGGCAGCCAGGAGGAAGGGCTCCTGGGCCCGAGTAAAAGGGAATCCTTTAAATGCTCGTATTAATACACCAACCTGAACGAGTATCACAGGCCTGAGCTTTGCCATAGTATTCCTTGGCTGCAGGAGCTGGCTACTGAGATGTATATTCACATGTAAAGCAGTAAGAATACAATTAATGATGACACATGGAGAAAATCACTGTCAGTTGGCGTTAGTCTGATGGTTAATGTGAAAATGCGTTTTAATTTTTTTTTAAACTTGCTTTCTCCCCATCCATGCTGGAGCTGTGTCATCTTATCCTGTGGGAGAAGGAAAGTAACATCTACATATTTTTCTGTTTCTGTGGTTTCTATGGCTGTCAGTCTGGTACACAATTCCCAGAGACCGTCAACGCTGCCACTGTCTGGGTGGGTATATAACGACAAAGGAAGTGTGCACAGAAAGAAACAGCCAAGCTGTGTGTGCAAATATAAAGCCATAAGGAAAAATAGGCACCTCTTACTTTACAGCCCATCCTTCTGTCCTTTCGTATGGCAGTTTCCACAGGGACCAAATCACTAAGAGCAAGCTCTTACATAGAAACCTCAAAATTGCCTGTATTTCAGATGATTTTCTTTAAGAGGGCAGACCTGGACACCTCCATATCTATCTGAAATTAGAGCCCAAATATTATCACTTGTCTCTCTCTCAAATATCAAACCTTTGTGCTGCAAAAATCACTGAGGATGATTTCCCATTCCAAAAACCACAAGCAAAATAAGAAATGGTTGAAGACAGAAATCACATATTCAGACACAGGAATGTGATGCAAAAATTAAAGGAAGGGCACAGAAAAAGTGTTACTAAAATACTTCTCCCAGCTTCACTGTGTGTATTAAAAAAGCAAACAAACCCAGTATCTCTCTTTAAAATACGGTTGAATTATATTTACTATAGTAAAACTACAGGAGCTTGGTGCATTATAAAATAATAAAAAATGCCAGTTTATTAAGTCAAATAGTAAAAGTATAGTCAGCCTCTGCTCCAATATAGTAATGTGGCAAACCACGCTGACTGTGGCTTTATAGTTTCTTTAGCATCTGCAGTTAGTTATGGCGGTTTTACTATCTACATTTCAATATACTCTTCTGATTAAAACTCCTCATAGTTTTTTTTTATTAGATTTTCTGTCTACATATGTTTGATTTACCAAGACATCGTGAAATAGAGAAAGTTGCTTTGAAAGTTCCCTTGATGTTGTGAATTGTTGGTAAAGAATAGAAACAGGACAATGGGAGGAAGTGAAAATCCTCTTGAACCTCCACCATAGCATATTGAGTTATGGGGGCAACCTATCCATTGTAGATACCATGTTTTCTGCTATGCCTGTGGTAGAAACTAGTTTTCCTCAGAGGCAGATGGGTGAGACAAAGGAGCCAGACTAGCGTTGGCTGGGGCCAGCTGGCTAGTTCTTTTATTCAGGTGTCGCAACTCGCAGAGTCCTGCAAGTGTCGTAAGAAGATATGGAGCAATTCAGTGGGGATTAATGGCTAGAAACCTCCGCTGACTTCTCTGTCAGGATGGTTGACTTATATTTGAGCTGAACATAGCATTCTGGCTCGAAAACTGGAAGCATGGGTTAGCCGAGGAGGGAAAGGGCCAAAAATATCTAGAAGTTTTAGATCCCCTGGCTATGGAATAGGAGACTTTAGTGAGGATCACTCATCTTTTCCAAAGTCAACATATGGACCTTAGTGCTCCACTGTCTGTATTTCAGGTAAGGCCTTGAAAAGGAGGAGCAAGGGGACATTAGGAACCTACTACTGTGCTTCTTACTAAATTATGATTTTCCTGTTGTTCATCAAAGTTTACCTTCTCTTGGTTGCTGTGTAGCTGTCCTCACCCATCAACACATTTACTGTTCTTGTTAGTGTCCCACACAAAAGTAGCTCTTCTCTGGAAACCTTCTGGTTTTGGCAAAAATAATAAACAAATTTTTTTATGGGTCATGCTATAGCTTTAGAAAAGTCAAGATGTGTTTTCTAGCACCAGTGTTGTGTGTCAAACATGAGGGATGAAAGAATTTTTCCCTTGTTCTGTCAGAAGAACTTAGATGAAGGAGAAACTCCCATTTACGTCCTTTCTTTCTGCTGCACTGCAAAGCTTCTGACCCCCAGTCTGTCCTCCCATCTGCATTGCTGCTTCAGGCTTGGAAAAACCAGTATGTGGTGCTTTTGGTCTAATTCTAACAAAAACAGGACGCAGAGTCCCAGTGAAGGTCCTGTCATGTGTTTTCTGCAGATAAACAGAAAGGAACATTAGGACAATTTAGGATGCTTTCCGCTACCTGCAATACAAGCTCTGATAAGATTTTTTTATTATTATTATTATTTCTCCTATATTTTAATGAAAACAATAATGACCAAATAACTGTGTTATTTATTATTATTATTATTTCTCCTATATTTTAATGAAAACAATAATTTCCTTTCTAAATAAACTGGGTTTTTTTTAAGCAGCTGTTTTTTTCATTTTCATTTGAAAGGACATTAATCACGCAGCTGTACACAAGTCAAACGTTTTCTAGTTTTGGAGCCATTTTGTGTTATTGCAGTGCAGCTTTTAGCTGTGCCATATGTCAGACATTAATGCAAGTAATGAAAATACAGGGAATTCTAAGTCTGAGGAACCAATCCCATCCTTGGCCTGCCTCGGAGTGAAGGATAAGCCCACTCACAGACATAGGTACAAAAAAAGCCTGGTTGCTCTTAGACAGCAAGTTCTTTTTTCTTTTTTCCTTTTTTTTAGGGGGGAGGGAAACGGGAGGTGGTGGTGTTTTCTGATCCATGAGTCATTTCACTGACAGGCAAATTCACGCTGGATATCTTCTCTGGATCGTCTATTGAAATTTCACCAAACCGGGCCCTTACAGATTTCTTACAGTCTGGCGATGTCCCAGGAGCATCTCTTCAGACTATGATGGTGGTTTTGGAAAATTGCAGTAACCGCCTTAAACCAAACTTTCCAGGGACAGAGAATCTGAGTTACTTTATAAGAGGGTTTAATTAGGGTAAGATGTGCCTAAAACTCATCTTGGTACTCCAGCTAGTGATGACAATATATTAAAACCTTGCTGCCAGGTTTGATTTGAAGTGGACGGGCCACGTGTCCCTCTTCCTCTCCATCTTTAAGGAATGTTTACAAGTGTCTCATATAAAAGCGAACTCCAAAAGCTTATCTGCAACTGAATCTTTTGTTTGCAATTGCTTTAATATGGAGGGGGAGTCCTGTGCATTGACACCAGTAAAACCATTAGATAAACAAACCTTTATTTCCTACATTTCCGTAAGACTTCAGATCCTGCCTTATTTTTTTCTTCCTCCTAATGCTCTGCTCATTAACAGGTTCATTTGATTCTTTCCTTGGGAATTCACCAGAGTTTGCCCTCAATCTCAGGGCAAATAGTTTATAAGTGACCTGCCGGATGGTGTTCGTTAACTGCTTTGGTCCCAATGGGACACTGATATGCCCTTAATTAGGATGTGAAGGGAACAAAAAAAACCTCCAAGTGCTCCAGGATGACTTGAGAAAGTTAGCTGAGAAAGTCTAGCTGTTCATCTTCCAAGGTTCGAGGCAAAATGGAAAGGGAACAGGAAAAAACACCACATGAAGAATGAAAAGGAGAAGCAGAAACATCAGGAGGACAGCTACACACCCTGTCACATTTCCCTAAAAATTATACTACAGAGCAGCGGGAAAGGGCTTTCGTGTCCTTTCCATTCCCCTTCAGGTACAGGGACCTGACACGGGTGCGGAGCAGCAGCGCTCCTTGCCTTGTGAAAAGTGTTTGTTTATTCAAATTGGTTCTCCAGAAAGAGAAAAGCCCCGAGATGCCTTACCTGGTCAGTAGGGTACTGCAGAATCAGCCGGGTTTTGGCAATGCACAAGAGTTCAAGCCCTAATACTCCTTCCCTGTGAAAGGCTGGGGTGGGAGAATTTGGCTTTGGAGCTGTAATTTAAAAAAATGAGCCCGTTCAGCAGAGCCACTGGGAATGTGCTTACCTTTAAGCACCTTAACAAGCCCTGGACCCTCGCAGAAGCCCTTTCCTGGGTTGTGTTTGTTGTTCCAGCCTTCGGTGATATTACGTGTCTCTCTTGCCCTCCTTACGTTTGGTTGAGATTTAACACACTACTGTGTAATAACAATAATCCTGTAATGTAATAACATCAAGGTTATCCCCCATAACACAGAACAGATGGCGGCACCCTGGAAAATGGTGTTTTATCAAGCAGTTCTGTGAAGGATTGGTTTTTCTTCTTATTCTTTCTTCTTCTTGAGGAATTTTCTTCACCTTCCAGTACTTTTTGAAGAGTGTGATTTGATTGATTAAGGTCCTGTTTATGTATTTTCCATGGAGCGGTGGTTACAGTTTTGAGCCCTCCCTGGAAGGAGAGATGGAGATCCTCTCTCTCCCGCTCCCTGTTACTCCCCATGGCTGCAGAGCCACGGTCCCTCCTGCCCCCTGCTCCAGCTGGGGGATTTGCAAACGTATCATGGGGTGAATTACAGTTTGGGGGACCTCTTGGCAAGGTTTCTTAGGCTCCTCAGTGCCTATGGTGGAGGGGTCTCCCGTCAGCACTGCCTGAACAGCTCATGAAGCAGGGTAGCCTTGTGGGCACGAGGCTCTGCAGGATCTGTTTCTCACCAGCTTTGTTATTATTCTGCGGAAAATACTGCTGTGCTCTTGGCACGTGAAATATCTGAGGGTCTCTAGCCAGCACAGCACGGCTTTACCACACCTTGAAGCAACCACCTTCTGCCCAATCCCCACTTCAGTGGTCCTGAAGCCCTTCTGGGGACCCGAGCCCCACAGAGCTCCACTGTGAAGGTCTGCTGAGCAGGGAGAAGGGGTGAGCTTTAGCTTCACCCGCTCGGTTCCCACTGGCACTAAACTCTGTAGATGTAATCCTAAAATATTAACACTGGGCTGGGAGAAGCCATCTTTTATTTAGAGCTCTTTATGTGTTGCCCAATCATTAATTTACCTTCCCAGCTAGCCTTGTACCCAGCGCATTTCCAAAGGCTTGTCCTGATTGCTAGTTGCTTTACAAGCACACAGACCTGACTGAATGCCCTGCACTAGTTTTGAAGAGAATATACCATATATTCAGTCTGTTCCCTCTCTGTTTTCACTCTCACAAGTTTTCCTGAGAGGAAAAAGTAGTCCAGCCTATAACCTCTGCACCTTCAACCTCTCCAGCTATTACTAATGGTCCTCATTCTCCTTCCTCTACTTGAGCCCAGTCTTCCCGGATGGGAATGACCTCCCCTCCGCCCCCACCTCTTTTATTATTTCCAAAACACGCTATGCATGAAACTGCAAACACCTGGCAGACATTCCAGGCAGCGATCTGCAGTGCGTCTCCTGCACCGGGCAGGCATCTGAGCCCAACCTCCTTTTAGGGATCCCAGAGGTCCTCTCAATCAATAATCCATGTATTTTTATTAGAGCTGGATTACGGGGATTTGCAAAGGGGGTGATTAAGTAATGCTTCAAAGAGCAGTTACTACTAACACCTGCAGCATTAATAGGTATCTATTAATAGAAAGTGAACGATTTTGTAATAATCCCTTGTTCATAGAAACGCCCCCCCCTGATTTATGCCCTTCAAAATAGACAATACCTTCCATATATCCAACTGGATTTAGATAGATGTGACTTCAACATCTGGCTGAGTGATGACATCTCAGCTATGCAGACGTCATGCAGGGGGCCCAGAACAGTTAGCGAGAAAAGGGATAATAATCGTGCTCCTTACGTTGCTCACCACCTGCACGTTCACGCTGTGTGGAACCGGTTTCCTGTGCTGATCTATCTCAGGTGGTTATCTGCAGGTGCCCCAGCCAGACAGTCTGAGCACTGTCAATCACTTCCTCGAGCACGGGAGGGGGGAACCAGCATTAACTCTTTTGCTGGTGTGATGGGCTTAGACATAGAATCGAGGTCTGGGATGCAGCCTGGGTCTTAGAAATATAGGGCTAATGGGCTTCCCCCCAAAAAAGACTTTGAGCTTAAGGTAGGATGCATATAGAGATCTTTTTTTCAGGATGAGAAAGGAGCGTCACACAAATGCAAACTCTCTGAAAGGTAGATCTCTCAAACCAGTAATAACACCTTGCGCTTAGCCAGCACCTCTACCTGTCTCCGTGCTGCGTCTGGAGCACACAGAACCATTGCAGGGGAGAAGCCATCCATTGCTCTTGGGCTACACTGGGGTTTGTCTCTGTTGCTTGTTGCTTGCTTCCTCATACTGGTGATCTGGAGATTGTGTAAAGCTCTTCCTCTTGGTAATTTTGCTCTTTGTTAAGGTGACTCCGCTCTACTGGATTGCTCGGTGTTCCACAAATTAAACGGGACCAGGAAACAGACTCATATCCATGGCTTGCAATTTTTCTGAAGGCAAAATATTAGCACTGCAAACAAATAACGGGGCTAGATTCAGCCTGTCACCCTCCATACGCAAGGTGCTCTGGGTTCCAATGGGTTTAGCCATTGGGACTCTTCTGGCTCAAGAAATAGTTTCTCCCACTCCCATTTGCGCTGGCACTTTTCACTTCACTGGGTTTGCTCTGGATTTATGCCATCATCCCCGAAAGCAGTCTGGATACTCAGCAGCCCCTGGACAGCTTAATTAAGGGCTGTAACACAGCATAAATCCATGCAAAACTCTTTATTGTTTGCTTTTGTTTTGCTTTTAAGGCAGAGATCATGACGACGGGTCACTCCTGGATACTCTGTAAATTATCTGGGGGGAGAAAGTAATTTTTCAATGACATGTAGCTGTTACTCCAAACCAAACTTTGATATACTTCTGGGTAAAGTCTGTTGGGAATGTCCAGGCATTTCCAAATCCTGTCGTTTTTCTTGTCTGTCTGAGTGGGAAGCAGTTTTGTTGTGTTTTGTGACGTTCCCCATTCCAGCGTTCTGCACAGGTCCTGCCTCTGCGAGGCACCGCTCCAGCGCTGCCTTTCCCCACCTCCAGCTCTCAGAAACGCTGGATTTAGCCTGGCTGTGCCTAAACGCAGTGCCAGGGATGAGTGAAGGTTCACACTGATTCACGCTGGACCCAAAATAGTTCTTCCGTCGGTAACTGAATTTAGCCACGCTTTTTCTCGGTGCATGTGAACAGCCACTCCGGGTGGTTCTTGTTACCAGGGACCCTGTCCACGCACAAAGGCAGAGCTTCACTGAGGGCATATGGACCCGACGACCAGATCTCAGCCACCAAAAAAAAAAAAAGAAATTATGCTGGTGTGAAAATGAGAGCACAATCTCAGGGCTAAAATGAAAATAAGATAGCCTGGGTGTATATGTCTTACTCTCCAGGTGCAGGTGTTTAACCAAAAGGTGACCTTGCAGTGGTGATGGGGTCATGTTTAAATGTAGGAAAATCAGGCTGACTTATTTCTCATCACCTATATTGGCCACAAAGTGAGAAAGCTTATCCTCTTCTTCCTCCCCAGTGCCTCACAGCACTGCATGCTTGGACATCCAGTGCTATCAGTGGGAGGCCACCCTACCCTTTACTCCACTTTGATTGGTTGTTTTGAATGGGACAGACAACAAAAATGTTCTGTTTATTAGTAAAAGCTTTCTGACAAACATTTTAGTACATAAAATAATGGCATGAGGAACCCTTGGAAAAGATCTAGTCTTTCTCCTGCTCACAGAGAGGTCAAGCATACCTAGACTACTTCTGTCCTTTAACCCATTGCTTCCCAAGTAGGATTTATCTCTATAGAGGGGCCATAATGTGCAAGGAGACCCAGACTGGATTACGTTAGCATGAAGTGTATGTAATCATGAGATCAAGATCATATAACATGCAAGAAACATGCAAGTTTCACAGAAGTAACGTGGAAGAAAGCTGCTCCTCTTCAGTACCCATCCTGATGCACTTTCCAAAAAGGAGGGGAGAATTAGAGAGTAAGGAAAAGCTCTCCTTGCCCTCTGGAATGCAGAACACAGGCTAATAATTTATATTCTCATCAAGCAGATTTTGCTGGTGGCTGCTGAGATGGCTTTTTTGGTGCGGTTTCTTAAATATGGGTTGTCTTTCTGTTCCTGCTGGATTGTGCTCTTAGCAAGTCACTTGTCGGTACTTTAAGAACTTCTGTCATGGGGCTGCAGAGCCACAGAAACTCTACTTTTACAAATCAGGTAAATCATGAGGAAATTTTATTCATTTGTGGGTTTTTGAAATCCTTTAGTGGTTCTACTTTTTTTTTTCCAAATGACTGCCATCCAGCCTTTGCGTTCCCTGCGGGTCAGGAGACAGGCAGTGTGTTTAGCAGTGATGCTGCTGGAAGGGTTTCCGTCTGCTGCTTGTCATTATAAGCGATGTGCTGTGAGGCTGAAAGCTACAGTTTGGCTGGTTGGTGTTTGTCACTGCCTTCGAGAGGAAACCTCTTATCTAGAAGCTAGGGGGAGAGCTTTCCAAATTCACTGGCTTACGCAAGCCAGCTAGAGCTTATCGCTCCCCATGTGTCTTGCTCTGTCTGTGGAGCCCATCCATTTCAGATCCTGAGCTCTTCTTTCATGGAAACCATTAAAAAAATTCTCTTTTTGATTAAAAAAAAAAAAAAAGTAACTGTTTTTTGGTGTGGGAAAGAGGGACCTATCTTTTGCATTCTGCTTTTTAGTAGGCTTGTCAGGTTACAAAAGCCTGAGAAATTACTCTTAGGAAAACCTTAGGATAAATAAGGTGGTAATTTCCCCTGCAACCTTCTGCCCTCCCTTTAGGTGGGACAGAAATGTGGGAATGCTAAGGAAAAATGCCCAAGAGGATGAGTCTTGGGTGCAGAGTTTTTAACAACTCTGCTTTTAACCCAAAGTTGTTTGGCAGGCGGCAGAGGGTTGCCGAGGGCACAGCCGGCATCAGGCAGGCAGGACAGACAAACGCCCCTGGGACAGCCGTGTCCCCAAGGCAGGAGGTGGGAGAGCGATGAAGGCAGCAGTCCTGGCCCCTGAGTAGAGCAAAGCCTAAAGGAAGCTCTGTCCTGCATTTGAGTAATCGATTCTCCTTACCTGAGCCCAACCCTCCCCCCAGAAAACACACATAAATGGAGAGGAAACAGGATCCAGCTCTCCCAAGGGGCAGCAAGTATCCTTGTAAAACAAGGCCTTTATGGGATGAAGGAAAAGAAAGTTGTAGGGGCCCCATCTGTGCAATAAAATATTTAAATATACTCTGGGACCGAATCAATAACTCTTCATTTAAGCCAGGCTTGCTGCTGTTTTCCTTTTTATTAATATTACCCAGTATTAAAAAGAAGACAAGTCAGTAATACAGCCAGCCTGTCTGGCTTTCTGCCCAAGTCAGCCGTCCATCATCAAGGTAACTATATCCTCCTACTCCACCAGTCCGTGCCTCAGTTTACCTGCCCACAGTAGGACAGACACCTTCTCTGAGAAGGGGTCGCTGTGCAGAAGGGCTTTGGATAGTTGGATATTGTGCATTGGAGAGGCACTGGAATACTGCATATTTAGGAATTTACTTAACCATGTACTGAGCCATGTCCCTTTTAAGTTAAAAAAAAAAAGGTTATGCAGTTGCTTACTAACCCCTAATGCATTTCAATATTAAGCAACCCAACCTATTTCTTTGGCTGCTGCTGTGCAGAGTGAGGTCACCGTTGGCTTCGGATGCATTCTAGAGCAGGGCTGTTGAAGAGTGTCTGCTGATAATAGGGATATCTATTCACAGCTGATAAAACTAGTTAGCACTTCTGTAGCGCTTTTGTGCACGTTCTCCAATCACTTCACATGCAAGTCATACTTTTCATTGCCCTTACCATACCCGGGAGATCTAAAGGAACCCTTATTTGAGTCACCCGTATCGCCGGCCACACAGTCAGCAAAGAAGCCAGAGAGAAAATTCCCTGACACTGACTACACAGCACTACTAATTTTAAGCTTTTATTACGATGCTTCCAAACCATCTCCAACATTTTCATGGTATTTCATTTTATAACATTTTGTACAGATCTGCCTGCGAGAATAGAAAACACTTGAAAAGATTCAGTACATTGGAAAGTTATGTTCCACCTACAGCACATTAATCAGTGTGTTTATTTAAGCCTAAATGCTTGAAATGTGCCTGCCTTATCAAAAGTGGACTGACTACACTAACAAATGCCTTCTTCTGGAAATATAGCTCTATAAGGCCCGTGTGACCTGCCAGCACCGTCCATTCTTTGTACTAATTACGGTCTCCTCCCTAGGGGTTGGAAGTTGCTTTTGGTTTGCTTCAGGACCCAACATTTCAGATGCTAAACCAAACCACCTGCGCCTGCAAAATGGATAGAGATCTCAGGCAAACTGGTCATCTTTCATGATCTTTCCATTCCTTCCGCTTTGGCCAGAAATACAAAGCCATTAGTCTCTCCTGTGCTATCGCAGTGCCTCTAGTCCTGGAAGAACAGAGGCATTCAAGTCTTGAAGGATGTACTGAGGGGAAAAATGCAATTGAAAACCTGTTTTCTTTTTAACTAGCTTCAGAAACCATTTGAGCTCTGAAAAAAATTGCAGAGAATAATTTTATTTTGCTTAACCTGCTTGCCTAAACCTGTGGGACATGGGTTAGGACTGCTACCTTCATCACTTATAGAAAGGACCTGATGCTATGTTAATGATTGCATTTCTGTAGCTATGCTGTCAGAAAAGTAGAGCTAATTGGGATATTGATTATTTTTTTTGTCAAAAATGATGATTTGCCTAAAGGATAATTTTGCAGGAGTATGCTGGTATTGACAGAGGTATCATTGGAAAGATTTCTTAGGAATAGGGTGGAATTTTTATCTACATTAGCTAACAGCAATGGACGTCCCTCTATTTCCCATAGGCTTAGCGTGTGCTCTGACACGTCAGCCTCTCTCATCCCTGTGCAAGTGCCTTCCTGACTGACCCGCTGCTCCTTGTCTTCTGCTTCCTGCGCAAAGGTTTGATGGCTTTTTTTTCCTATTCCTCAGTAGGATTAAATCTCCCAGACAGGGAAAAGCACTTGTTGCCCAATGCCTCTTTAGTGGGCAGTACGAGACCTTCAGGCCAGTCAGAGACCTTCGGTCCCAGCTCTTTCAGGGTATGCCCAGCAGGACCATGGGGTTCAGTAAGCCTGGCTTTCAGCATCATCACGTCTTCTTCCACGCCACAGCAGCAGTACCTCCGTGCTCTCAGCACGTCACCATTGTGGAGCCTTCTCTCTGCGCTCCCAGCACAAATCTGCCGCAGCAAAGAGCAGGAATTCTGGCCCACAACCAATGTTTTCCTTATGAAAAGTGCTAAGGGATCATTAGGGTCCACCCAGACCAGACAAAACTCTCGTTTTTAAGGCTTCATCTGAAACACCCACCCACTGTGAAGCGAACGGGACTGAATTTATCTTGAGGAAGATAAAGGCTGAGTCAGCCCAGCTGGGATTTGGACCTGTGGTTAGAGAAAAGTTAGGCACACCACATTTGAAGGTTAAACCACTAAGACATCCCCATGAGCTAAGGTAAACATACCATCATTTACCCTTCCTATCTTTTGCTTGCCAAGCTATGTATTATGTGCATAGCAAAATATGCATATAACTCAACTGGTGGAACAAACACGGGAGACTCGGAAAAAGCCCAAGTAGGCTGTAGCTGGCTATGTGTCTAGCAGAACTGCACCCTTATTCTCACAAAAGGGAAAGTCACACAGCCTCACTTTCCTGGAAGGGCCTTCCACTTCCACCACAGCTTGAGTTTGGGCCCCTGCTCCAAACCTGCTCTTTGGGTAGGGCAGACTCCTTTCCCCTTGGCAATGTCACAGCACTGCAAAGCAAGCTGCTGCTCTGTCTGAGCCATCTGATTGGGAAGACAAGTAAGGTCTGGGAAGATTGTTCTGAGGGGAATATAAGTCAGCTACGTTTAAGCCTGCAGAAGAGAAGCTGTTCGGGCTTGGTGCCTAACATAATAACAGGAGGAGAAACCAGGTCAGGAGCCATTGCCCTCCAGAAGCTCAGTCCTCCTACCGAAGTCAAGAGGGAAATTATCTCTGACTGCAGTGGGACAGCAGCTAAGTCCTG
Source organism: Limosa lapponica baueri (assembly GCA_002844005.1). Classification (NCBI taxonomy): domain Eukaryota; kingdom Metazoa; phylum Chordata; class Aves; order Charadriiformes; family Scolopacidae; genus Limosa; species Limosa lapponica. Next base: position 88,072 of record KZ506469.1, read on the forward strand.
GAGAGGGAAAAGGAGAAGTACCTTTCGCGGGGCTGGCTTAGAAAAGCCTTCTCCTCCTGCTTTGTCCGGGTTGTTTCCCAGAGCGGCGCTCCCCACCAGCAGCTGTGTTTGCTCTGCTGAGGCTTGCCCATCCAGGGTAATTCACCTTGATCTCCTCAACGAGGAACTGATGGGAAAAAGGGGTCAGGCAGTGAGAGCCATGAAAAGAAACAGCATCAGCAGATGGAACTGCATTCCTGTTTTTTCCATCTGCCTTCCGATACCCGGGACTTTCAGCTCTCATTCAGGAGCCAGAGCCGGTGATGCTCTGGCTTTGCCTGCTCACCTTCACTCCCAGCCTCCTTGCCCCCTCCAGCCCCTGCACCATGTTCTTTGCCTAATTTGTTGTCTATACTTCAGATTCACAACTCTCCCGCTCAAGAATATCAAACACATGTTGGATAATTTAATTCTGGCTTAACACTAAAAACAAAATGGTCTTTATTTTTAGGCAAATTATTAAGTTTCAGGCTTTGCTTTGTTTTTACAAGACATTAATATCCATTAAAACTGAGTATGTTTTCCAGGTGCATAGTTTCCTCTCTGAAAATGATTTCTTCTTTGAGTGTGTGTTTAAGAAAAGTCTGTAGCTCCAGCTCTCCTCACAGGATCCTTTCTCTTTAAATGTACATGAATATGTTTGCCTTGGCTGCGGAGACCGGGCAGTATACAAGACATATTCTGTACCCCATGCTTTGCCAGGTGAACTTCAGCAAGTTCATCCCTTACCCTGGGCTTCATTTTTCTGAATGTGAAATGGGGATAATATGGAAAAACAGCTGTCCAAGCTCATAACAGAGCCACTGAAAGCACCAGGTCAGGGTGTTAGAGTGCATGTTGTCCCCAGTCCTCTACCGTGTAACACGCATGAGAGATTGTCTGGCTTTTCAAGGTATATGTTTACTTCAGGAATGATGTAGCCTCTCCCTACAAACCCCATATTTTGTCTGTCTACACATGCTGGCATGAAGCAGGAGAGAATGGAGAGGACAAGATTCACTCCCAGTTATAGAGAAAGCCTGTCTTGAAAGCTGGGCCATTGCCTTGTCTTCCCATCCCTGAGCCGGCATTGCAGAGGGATGCCAGCTCCTGCAACACACGGGAAAGAGGCATCCCTTGGGATAAGGCAGGCACTCCACTCACGGATGCAGAGATGGACAAGGTGCCCAATTCCTTGTAACCCTTTCTTATCTTGCAAGCTTTTTTGGAGGAGGGGGTGTGGGTACAGCAGCCTACAGGTTGCTCCAGCACAGCCCTGGCCCACCACCTCCTCACAGTGGTGTCCCTGCTCCCACTCAGGTCATCAAACACAGCCATGAGATGGATCGAGCAGGCGTTCCTCCTGCCATTCTCAGGTACAGCCCCCCAACAATGCCTCCAGCCTCCCAGCGCCTCCAGCCCTCAGCAAACCCAAACTGAGCCAATGCAGCATTGGAAGTTGCCTCTCTGATCGAAGGTCAAGATTTACCTTGTCTTTAACTCTGTTTCTCTTAAAAAACCCCACCATCTAGGACACTCGTACAGTCAGCAGAAAATGGGAGAGGGGTACTCTGCCCATTGCTTACTACTAATAAGGAAAAGATTTCCTAAGTATGAAAAACATTAGTCTCAGCATAATGTTTCTTTCATGCAAGCGTCTGTGATTGCAGGGGAACTATGGAGTAATGCTAACACAGAAGCAATGACCAGAACAAACCTTTAGAATAATAGCTCCAAAGACTTTTCATGGCTTGCTGTAAAGTATTTATTAATTTGGTTAAGAGATGGCCTTGTGCCATATCCTGAATCTGACTATGTCTAAGAATTCCCCTGGATACTCCCTGGAAAGATTTACCATTCCCATTAACCGATAACGGGGCAACCCAAAAAACCAGATCAAAAGATGGGCATTTTCAGAGGAGAAATTGCTATCTGACTGTGCTGTCTTCCTTACTTAGTCATGGCCACGTACAGCAGACTCAATTCTGGCCTTCAAGTTGCAGTTGGGACTTTGTTTTTTCTGGAGTCGTTTGTAGTCGGCCAAGGCATCCAATTTGCTCAGTGGAGGCTGTTTGTAACTGTGGGAAGCAAAACTCATTTCTCTGCTGAGGCCGATCCTTCTGTGTGTTCACCCTAACCACTTCTCGGTTTGTTGCTATTTTTAATTGCAGTGTAGCTAAAATAAATAAAATGCTCCCCTGCAATAGAAAAAAAGAACAGCTTCGACCTCCAAAACGGAGGTGGCTGTTGTCGCTGTAATTTGCTGGTCTGTGGAAAGCTGAGATGGCAGTTCTGTCCCAGCCCAAATCCTCTTGGCTTCTTTTGACCAGAAGGTCCCCCCCCTGTTTCTGCCCACCTCTGCCCGCTCGTAACTGGACATCTCAAACACCAGCGCACCAGAAAGAGCTGCCTTAAATGCAATACTTCTCTGAACATGTTTACAGCATCAGGCCACTTGGATAACTTAGACCAGGCCCATCAGCCCATGAACTATCATCCTCTCAAAAGAGACCGCACAGAAAACATCAAGCGTTCAGCAGTACATCAGCAAAGCTAAAACTGTTTGGGTGTAATAACATGAATCTCTGTTTGGCCATACGTGCCGGTGTCTGATACTTTCCTAAGAAGCTTGTTGGAATATCATGGTATCTACAGCACTGGGGGATACAAATGGGTTTGCACCGTGGCTATGAGATGATAAACGGTTAACCAGAACCTTGCAGGGCGGTGCACTGCAGCAGTACACCTGACTACACCTTGACTTCTATGCTGGCAGTTTTTCCAGACAATTACTGAAGGCCCGGTGAAATCCTGCAGTACTGGGTACCAGAAGAGCCTGAGTGACAGTATGGCATTGGTGCTTCTGCAAAGAAACGCACGTCCTTCTCCTAAACCCAGATTTCTTCATGCTGGTTTGCTCTAAATCAGAGCTGTGACCACAGAGGCCTGGCAAGCGGTGCTGGTGTTTTTCCACACTGCCGCTATTCACTGAGTCTGAGTTTGTTACCCTCTTTGTTTATGGTTTGCCCCATTAATAGCTGACCCCTAGCACTTGCCTTGGGGACGTGGGAGCAGCTCACCTTTAGGCTTCGCTGAGCTGACCGCAGCGTGTGTCCGAAGTTAGTAAGTCAAGATCTTGGCTACGTTTTTCAAGTGTTGTTTTTGTCGTTACTGATAGGACTGCTGAAAAACAAGGCAGAGTTAAATGACCACTGAGGAATGGCTTCTTTTTCTTAATATAACACCGTTCTACAGGTACTTGGCAAAGGATTTAGATGCGTCATGTACAGTAACACTGAGCACCTTCCAAATACAGTACTTTGGTGAAAGTTGTTCATTACTTGTTTAATAAAGATCATGTGCCCTGTTATAAGCATCAAAACTGCAGTCCATTAATCTTGGGAGAAATTTTCCCTCCAGTTCAGATCTTGACTTGAGGTGGAGGGAAGGGGGAGGTAGGGAATGGCCATGGAGGGTTTTTTCCACTTTCAGGAGAATGGCATGTTCCTGAGGGAGACAGTAAATTGAAATTAAGGCTGTTTCAGTTGGCCTACAGGATATGCCTGCAAATGTAGACATATCGAAATGGTGAAAAAGTCTGTCTGTGCCCATTCATATAAAGTGAATGGGTTGTAATGTTCTCCAGCCCCTGGGAACGGTGGCTAGATCGAGGAAAGAAGGCAGGAAGAATGAGATGGATTTGACATAAGTATATTTAAGTGCACCGAAGGCTTTCTCTCCTCCCTGTGGTTTAATGGTATATTCCACTGGGGTCCACAAGGAAGAAAGAGAGTGAATCCCTACAGCTTTCCTTCTTAAGGATAACAAATCTTAAAACAGGTGTGAGGACAGAAAGATCCTCTTACTTGTTGTTTTTAAGTCCTTCTCAGGCAGCCGGCACTCTGCGTGTGTATTATTATCATTCCACAGAGTGAGCGCTGGGAAGAGGGGACCGGGAGGGGAAGAGAGGCTGGAAAAAATAAATGACTGCAAATGAATAATACGAACTAAGTATGCCGGTCATGCTCTATGAAATTTATTATACTGTGGTTACCAAGAAGACATATTAGCCAGAGTAAAAAGAACAGAAAATAAAAGGTTGCAGTGTAGGGAAATACCTTCTTGCCTCTTGGCAACGCGTGGAACATGGGAATAAGTGTGAGGGGAGCTGGGGCTGCTGTAGTTGAGGGGGCAGGCTCAGGCCGCCTCGGCACCGAAAGGTGTGCTCTTAATCTGCTTTCAATAAAACATCAAGCATGTGTGTGTATGGGCACGGGGGGACTTCCCTAGACATGTTGTCTGTGGGCAGCAAAGGAGTGACTTCCCCCTGTGAGAGCGGACCCTGGCACAGCCATCTCCAGTTGGGGACTGCAGAGGCAGCAGCACTGTCCAAGCTGGCATTTCCAGAAGCCACTGGTGACATCCTATTGACCAGGACCTGCTTCCCAGGGCTCCCGCTTGCTGTTCACCCTGCCGGGGATTTCACAGCAGATGCCCGGATGTGGGTACCTGCGTGGAAAGAGGGACTGAGCACTGGCTGGCATCTCTGTCTCCTCTTTTCCCAGCCCACCTCCTCCGGGGAAGACTTGGGCAGACAGAGGGAGCTCCAGTTGTCACTTTGAGGGTGCCAGCAAGGTTTATGGGTCTTTCACGCCTGTGGGAGGATGGTGTTAGAAGTCAGGACAAAGACCTTAAAGGGTATTAAAAGCATGGTAGGTCTCGCTAAGTCTCTGGGTGTTTGGAAATGGCTACTGGGAGATTTTGCCGCTGTTCTCACAGTCCCAGTGAGGACTAAACAGCCACGGATGTTAAGGAGAGCGATCAACCTGACCACAAGAGTTCACAATATGGTAACTCTTAATAAACAGGAGATAAAATTAACGTTCTTACTCCCATTCCAAAGTGTCTACTAAAAGGAGGAGAATAAACCCCAAACTCCAGAGCAGGCTGCCCCAAGTGGTTGGACCTCTGAAACTTGGAAGGGAACTTTACAACCTTTGCCCATATGTTTCTGCCCCCCCTTCAAAAGTCTGGCAACTTTGCAGAGGTTTCCCCTTATAGTTGTGAATTTCACATGGAAATGTAATGGTTTCATCAGGAGTTTTGCATTTCAGATGTAATAAAAGAAGAGATAGGAATCAAAGACAGTTGTTCCAAGGGAGTGGAGTCTGCAGTGTATAATTACCAGTCCCTCAGCCAAGGGCAGATGCTTGAACTATTTCAATTCTTTTATTGCTCTCTAGAACACAGCCAATGAAACATCGCTAACGCACACGGCTGCAATTGCCGCTCTTCTTTTCCCTTCTCCCTTTCCCTTTTGTTCGTCTCTTGGACACGTGGGGAGAGAGCAATGCTCTTTCCCTGGATATAGCCCAGCAACACTATTCTGCAGTGAAAAGAATTTTCACCTCTAGAAAGTTAACACCATTTTAATCCCAGGTAAGATTTCATGGGTTTGCCATGAGCTACCTGGGAAGGTTTTTTGGCTATGAACAAGGGGGACCACCACAATTACCTTTGGCCAGGCTTAAGCACAAACTCTAGGAAATGTGTCACAGAAGCTAAAAACATCAGGTTTTTTGGATGCGACACTATTTCATTGCGCATAATCTCTGCTTAATTAGTTGGTCTCTGTGCTACCGTTGACACAAATATAAAACAGTCCACCCGTTTAAATTTAATTGTTGTTGACACAAGTGGGAAGGGTATTCTGAGCCCGGGTTTCTAATGAGGATTTGTCTCAGGGCAGCTAAAGTGGACCTGGATTTCATTTCTCTGGTTTGTTTCAACAGTTGTCTCTGTTACACGCTATAATTCCTGCATGTAGCTTTTTCAATCTGGCATAAGGACAATAGGTAATTCAAATATCTATATTGTCCCTGCACCCTATAATGGTATTACAATGACAATTTTATTACTCTCATAAAATTTTTGCAACTTCCCCACAGCACATTGTAATTTCACCAATGGTTGTAAAAGGTCTTAAATTATATTTGTACAAAATTGAGATGAATGGGTTTTAGTATTAATGCATTTCTCATTGTGTAATAGGAATTTTTGTCCCTTTCCTTTTGCCAAGTGTGGAGAAAAAGCAACTCAGTTCAAGTATTTGTCAACTCCCATTAGAAACATTTAATACTAATAAAATTTATGGATTTAGTTTCCAAAGGATACTGCCAGCGAAGTTCGTGATTACTAAATCAGTACTTAAATACAGCTATTGTTCACCTTATAAATTTATATATGTTGTTTGACATATATGAAGTGCAGCTTTGGAGGCTGAGTCAGCAGCGGAGGAGCTTTTTGCTTAATGCAAGCTTATAAAATAGGAGAAGACTTACTACCAACAAAGCAGCAACAATATGTAAAACATTCCATAAACGTTTCCTAGGGATGGTGGGCAAAATACACCCCGAATCAAAGAAGCAGGTGGGGCTTGCTCTGTTCCTCTAAGCGAGGTGTCACAAATTGAGCCATGGGTAATGAGAGTGAGTGGGGTTTAATAGAGTTTACTGTGCCCCCGCCTCCTGATTTTAGAGAAATCTGCCTGTGTTTGGGTAAAGAAGTGGGGTGTGAAGCGCCGGCGTCCCTGTGAAGGCGGTGACCAGCTGGAGGTTCCAGTCTGCCTGAGCAGTTATCTTCATTAAAAGGTCTTATCTAATTGAACCTGCAGCAAAGCCCTGAGCAGTGAAGTGCGAAGGCGGAGTTTGAGCTGGCTGGCGTCCACGCAGCTGGGATGAAACAGAAGGGGGAAAAAAAGAGGGCATCAAGGGAAGGGTAAATTCTGCTCTTGACATCTTCAGCACTGGAAAAATATCACAGAGGGGGAGAGGAAGAAAGATGAACATCTTGATTTTTATTGCACGTAAACGCAGCACCATTTCAGAAGCGAGAGCATAAAAACAAGTTTCTGTTCACTCTCTGGTTTTGCTTGTCATTTTAGTCCTTTCTGGAGTCTCTAAATTCAGGCAGATCCACCTGCAAGGCACTAACGAATTTATCATTCAAAATAGAGTCAAAGAAAGTTGACTCAAGTCGACAGACTTTAACAGCAAAAGAATTGGCTGAAGCAGGAGAGATTACTAAAAATACAGAGAGAACAGAGCCTGTCTTATTTGCAAGAGAATCTTCTGCAGATTTTGTGTTTTCAATTTTGAGTACATTTGTTCAGCTGGCTGCAGCTTTTGATTTCTGGATGTTTTGATTTTCTTTTATTATTATTTTGGATAATAATTCCAACTTCTCTGGCTAGGGCTCTCTTTTTTTTTTTTCTTCTTTTTGTTCCACATACGAGGAGAAAAATAATTGATGCTCTAACTCCCTGAGGCTCGCTGAGCGCCTGGGAGAAAAACGGCACCAGCATTTCATCTGAAAAAATGTTGCTTGAGTGAAAAACAAAAAAGCTGGAGCCACATGTTTGGAGCAAATGTGCTTTAACTAATGGATCCCAGCATATTATTAACTCACAGTAACTCATAAATATGACAAGTGGGTTTTTTTTTCATTTTACACCAGTGTCCAATTAGAGCCAAATGACGAACCGTGGCTGGGGCCAGGCGGGTGTCCCCGAGTGGTGCTTTTCTCCTGAAGGATGGTCTGCAGGAGTGAGCCCAGTGGGGATGGAGAGGGTGGCAGGAGCAAGCTGTAGACACGGGGAGACCTTACGGCTGGCTCTTGCACCTGAGGCAAGGAGCAGAGCCTGGTCCATCACCTCCCAGAGCCGGGAGCTGCCGCCGTCAACAAGGAGGGGAAAATAAGGCTTTGGGGCCTGTGGAGGGAGTGGGGAAGGGCAGGAGAGGGAGGGCTGAGGAAGGAATTACAGGAGGAAAATCTCCTGAAAAATTAGTTTGTATTTTCTGTTTTCATTTCTGACACGGGGAAGGAAATGCTCTGTGTTTTCTTAAGGAAGTGCAAATTTCTCCACTTCATCCATTTTAAATCCTCACCCTTAGGCCTTTTGTACTGAAGCATAAAGTTTGGAGGCCTTAAATGGTCATAACGTTTCCCTGTAGGATTTGGCCTCAGAAACCTCCTAACAATTCTGGAGGGCTAAAAAGGAAAACCGTTTTACAGCAATTTGGCAACATCCATTTATAGGGGGGTTCATATGGAGCATCAATTTATTCTCATGGTCTCTTTACCATATTTGATGAAATATAAGATGCAATTGGAACAAGCGGCTAAAGAAAAAAGGCCATAAACTTTGAAATGGTGTTGTAAAACACACAGTGTGTTAACGTGAAATAAGTTACAGACTTAAAAGAATTTACAATGGCTTGCTCATATAATAGTAATACAATAGGCTTGCAAGTTGCAGATGTTTTCTGGTAAATCTGGTATTTTAATACACGTTCTCCTTCAGTGAAACTGTGAGATTTGGATCTGGATAATAATAACTCAGTGACACTGGAAAGCAGAGTTGAAGGAAAACTAGTAAAAGGGGGAGGGGGAGAAACTGAACAAAAATAGAAACCTCAGTAACTGTCCACTTAAGCGATACTCCAATTTATCTCCATGTGGAAAAAGCGTTAAGTTTGCGAGTCAGTTAAACAATCAGGTTTCTTCTGCTCTCCCCAGCTCACCCAGTGGCCCTCACCCCACCAGTGGGATGCATGTTTCCTGGGACTCTCCACCCCTAGGATAGGCTGGGACGTTCCTCCAAAGCCTGTTGCAAACTGCCAGGGGCCACCTCCATCTCCAGGGGCAGTTCCCAGACCTACAGAACTCTTTTCGCTTAAGTCACTGCAATTTTTATTTATATCTGGGGTCTTCACTGAAAACATGGCCTTTAACGTATCACTGTATGGCAACAATCATCTGCATTTAAATCATGCAGAGCTGTGGCATGGAGAAAAAACAGCATCATCTTATGGTCAGCTGTCCCCAGTCAGCCTTGCAGATCAGCACATGGCCTTAGTGCTCCCACTGCTCTGTGGAGTAGCTCGAGCTCCCCGAAGAAGGGAGTGTCCCACTTTTTATTATTTACACTTTTCACCAACAAAATGGGGATGTACTGTTAAAAAAACCCCAACAAATCATGCTTAGTTCTTTGCTGACGTTGCTGACATCAAAATTTGTCATCAGTTCTTCTCTCTTACTTAGTCTGGGTGTAGTACAGACGCAATGTATATTGTGCAATGTGGATGCATCAAAGGGAGGGAGAACAAGAGAAAGGCGTCCTGGTGGACAACAGGATGACCATGAGCCAGCAATGTGCCCTTGTAGCCAAGAAGGCCAATGGCATCCTGGGGTGCATCAGAAAGAGTGTGACCAGCAGGTCGAGGGAGGTTATCCTGCCCCTCTACTCTGCCCTGGTGAGGCCCCATCAGGAGTGCTGTGTCCAGTTCTGGGCTCCCCAGTTCAAGAAGGACAGGCAACTGCTGGAGACGGTACAGCAGAGAACCACAAAGATGATTAGGGGCCTGGAGCATCTCTCTTACGAGGAAAGGCTGAGGGACTTGGGTCTTTTTAGTCTGGAGAAGAGAAGGCTGAGGGGGGATTTGATGAACAGCTATAAATAAAGTGAGGGTGTCAAGAGGATGGGGCCAGTCTTTTTTCAGTGGTACTCAGTGACAGGACAAGAGGAAATGGGCACAAACTTGTACATAAGAAGTTCCATCTAAACAGGAGGAGGAACTTCTTTACTTTGAGGGTGGCAGAGCACTGGAACAGGCTGCCCAGAGAGGTGGTGGAGTCTTCATCTCTGGAGAGGTTCAAAACGCACCTGGACAAGTTCCTGTGCAACCTGCTCTAGGTGGACCTGCTTTGGCAGGGGGCTTTGACTAGATGATCTCCAGAGGTCCCTTCCAACCCCATATCATTCTGTGATTCTGTGATTACACCCATTTTTCAGGTGGGAAGCAGGCAGGCTCCTTTTGCTCCAATTCTAGCGGTTGTGAAGCACCTTGCTCAGACTTCCTCTGCCATCAGGAGAGGCACTTTGAGAATGCGATTCCCCTCGCCCCATCTTCCTCTGGCAACAGAGTGAGACTTCCAATTGACCGGGACAGTTCCCACCCAGCAACATGAGTTCTGCCCCAAGGACTTGTTACTGTCACATAAAGACCAAGAGAAGCAGCTGGAAGCAAAACCAGGGCAGGTCCTTGTCTTCTTCCTTGACGACAAAGCAACCTTTTGATGGAGATAAAGAAATCAGTGTCGTTGTCTCAGCTCCACCAAAGGTACCAGCCTGAAGGTCCTCAGGCTTCTGTTAACAACCGCAGCTTGGGCTTTCAGGTAGCTGTGGATGGCATCTTATCTCTGGGCTGTATTGCGTGACTAATTCTGGCAGAGACCAAAGGCAAGGAGGCTTACTTGGTCTTTTTTACCTAATAGCTCTATTGAGTCTGTTTTCTTATGAAAGGAAACCCTTACATACTGGAGAAAAACTACTTTTACAAGTAGAAAGAAAATACCAGAAGCTGCTGAAATTAAACCATGGAGAAAAAACATCCCCCATTATTTTCTTTGACCACACTGTTTTGCTTTTTAATAGATGTTTGGAAATGTTCTGTTTCTAGAGTGAACATTCATATGAATCTGCTACCGGAAACAAATGTCACAGAAAATCTACCACAGGATTAGAAAAGTCAGGAAAAGGGAAATCAGTCAAGTCAATATTGATAGGGACAAATCTCTGTTTAGTTTAATTTTATGTCCCACAAAGAAGGGGAAGGAAGGAGGGAGTGCCAGGGAGGCGCAGAGAGAGGCAGCCTTTCTGCATGTGGTGTTTGCCTTTATGAGTAAGGATTTCCAGGATTAAAGTTCCCATCCTGATTCCTGAAAGGGAGAGAGGGAAAAAAGAAATGTGGTCCATAAACATCTTCTCACAAACACTCCGAAAGGCAACCACCCACTGGAGTCATGTGTTGTGTTGCGTTTGGACACATTAAGTAATCTCAGCCCCCTAATAACCTTGCAAATGCCCCTGTGCGTGGGCTGTGGGCCTGGGGAGAGGAACACCAGAAGGAACCCCACACACCAGAGCAGGGCCAGCCTTAACGCCACAAAACCACTCTTGATTTGCACCCGTGGGATGAGATGAGAGTCGGGCACTGCACTTAAGCCCACAGCATCAGCATTATACGTATCGTGTGTGCATGCTCTGCTTTTCACACTCTCTCTATAATCTGACTCAAGCACATGTGTGCTCTATTCAACAGAGACCTATTTTTTTCCCTTGTATAGTTCAGGCCTGAGGTCACCTACAATATGAGACAATGCCAGTACAATATTTCTTTGTATCAGACTTGCCAAAACACCACAACTCTCCACTGTGTTTAAAAAGAAAAAAAAATAAAGAAACCACAAGGAATTTTTATTTTCTACAACCCCAATCAGAAGGCAGAAGAAGCTGCCAAATTATATGATAGAAACTCCTACGCACAGAACCCAGTAGAGTTGTAAACTGAACTTCTGTAGCTTTTTAATTGTAAATCCAGATGCTTTTATCCGCAATTCTTTTCAATGACCTTTCACTTGAAAGTCAATTTGTCAGTCTACTTACAGTGTCTGAAGAAATCATCAAAGCTACAGCACCAAGTCATTCTGAAGATGTTGTTCCCGGCACAACTGCAGAGTTGCTACCCCTGTTTCCTGAGCTGGGGGGCTCACGTCTTGCTCCTGCTGCAGGACTGGAACACGCTCCTCGCTCCATCCAACACCAGCAGCATGGAGCCTTGCCCTTTGTAAGCTAAAGAGGGGAAGAAGGAGGGAAAGAAAATGACTAGGAAGCACAAAATCAAAGCCGTTTCTAGCTGTTACGCCCAACCTCCATCGAGGGAATCCCCTTAGATAAATCTGGTCCTTCATGTGGTTGAACAGCTTGGGTTACTCTGAAGGCGAACACAGCTGGGAAGCAATGGAAGTCATTAAATAACTTTAATACTGCTACAGCGCAGATGGATTTGCCTCTGGCTGCAGGGATGGGTGCAGAGCACCGTGCTGGGCTTGGTCACCCAGCTGAGCACTGACTCCAAATTCCCCACCCAGGCAGAGCCAGCCACTGCAGGACTTGCTGGCAGGGAAACCACAGAAATGTCCATTTGGAAAAAAACTCCAGGAGCTCAGATATGCTTCCTCCACCTCCTGGGCCCAAAAAACAGGCTTGAGAGTTTCCGAAGTTCAGGCTCAGTTATATTTCTGGTGCTTTCTAAGTTTGGATGAGCCAGAAATATGTGAAAGCAATATTTGGTGAGGGTTGGATACTCTTGTTTATTTTTGTGGCCAGTGCAGGACCTGCCAAACTGTGAGGATATAAAAAAGAACAAGGAAAGTTGCTTGCTGTGGGAGGGTGTTTTAATGTGCGGTTTCTAACATGGAGGAAATTTACATTTAAGTTTTGGGGAAAAGCTTCTGGCTGGTTCTAATTATCACCTACCAGTTGATTCCATCAATCCTAAGGGTGGTTACGCTCCCAAGTGTTGATTAATTTTACTGTTATTAATTCCTATTTATTTTAAGTGCTGACAATGCAATCAGCCCAATGAAGAAAACAGAACTAAAACTCCTGTGCTGCTGAGGTCACAGGCTACAGGATGGGAATCAGCAAACAGATGATCTGAGTGGGCTTGAAGAAAGTGCTGATATTTTCAGAAGATATTTCCCTCTTCCCCTTTTTGGCTAACAAGGCGGGGAAAGCACATATAACCAGTGGGAGTCATGAGGAGAGAGGACTCGGGGGCAGAGAGAAAGGAGCAGAAGGCATAAAGAACAAGCGAAGCTGTCTGGCAGTCTTCAAATGAAGAAGATCAGGAGAGAGAGAATAAAAAAAATTAGAGGTTCAGCTAATGCAGAGCTGGCCAGGGTGAGGGCCACCAGGGCCATGCATTTCTGCTCAGGAGGAGAGGAACTGTTGATGTTTGGAAAATGCAATCGCTGTGTCTTTGGACTGACTAATTCTCTGGTCATTAATGAAAATATTTAACGCTGGATGGGAAAAAGGCCAGTGAAGATGACAGTTATCCCCAGAGATGTAACAATCAGTCAGGACAGAGCCGGACCTGCCCTCAGCTATCATCCAAACCTTATATGGAATAGAATGAAAAACTTCTCAGGTTTGGAAAAGAAAAGAAAAGAAAAACTGATTGAGTTTGAAAGCAGAAATACAGGACTATCATGAGGAAATCTGTTCTTCTATTACTGGTTCAGTCAAAAACAAGCAGTATTGGAAAGCTCATGAGAGAGTCTGTGTTTGTGTGATTCTAGTCTGATTTCTACAAGAAAAAAGGGTCAAAAGTTTATCCGAAGTTTAACCAGTATCTGAACTTTCCAGTGCTGAGCTGAACTGAACCTCTAACCCAAATCACTCCTCCAAATGTGATGCTATTTAGATCCACATTCCCAGTTAACCCACTTCATGCTCACTTTTGGGGTTGTCTTCACCCTGCCTGCTCTCGCTTACTGACATGCGTCTTTGGGGTTAACAGTCCTACTGTGGGGATGCAGAAACCGAGGCCAAAGTCATGGTGAAAGACATTAAACTCTGCCCTCCGCTGGCTTGCTTTCCTTCTACTCATTCCACTTGGTGCCCTGGCATGCACATTAAACTGTTTTATATGTCCTTTACCGCAGGTCCGTGGCTCAGCAGGGGACACGAGGACCGGACAGCTGTGATCACCCAGGCTGCGGTAGCTGCTGCTTTCCCTGCCTGACCATGGATCCCTCCGCTCCCTGGGGCTTTCGTGGTGAGTCTCACCCAGTGCCTTTGCCTTTTAACCACCCGGCCCTGGGGGCAGGGGTGGGGGGTCAGTGGGTGTCTCTCCACTCCAAGAGAAGTCCAGCACGAGAAAGCCACGGCCCGTGCTGTCACTGCGGTACAAGCCCACAGAAATGGTGCCCAGAAAATATGCCAGGGGCTGAATACGGGAGGAGGTGTGGGGACCCAGGGGCAGGCCAGGATGGGGACATTGCTCCTTCCACCTCAGAGCAGCTCTGCTGGCACCCATAGGTCCTGCCTAGGGCTCTTCTGCATTATCTGTGCATCACCAGTGTAAGGAGAGCAATACATTCCATCTTTTGCGTGTCTCAGTGCAGATGCGGTTTGAAATAGCAGAACTGTGTTTCAAACCAGCCAGGCCAGCCTAAGAAGCAAAATAAGTTCTTCTTGTAAAGCAGTCCCCATATAGCTTTGCCAGCCGGGCAGACTTTAGGCAGCATCTGCCGTGGTGCTGCTCCTTCACAGCCCTGAGCCACACGCTCTGCAGCAAAAGTCTGGTGGGGTTCCACGTAGCCATGAGATTCAAAACAAATCCTCAAAGTTATTTAAGGTGTGAAGGAATAAAACCTGAAAGGTGAACCCTGAGGCTTTATCCATTTAGGATCCCAAACTCATTTCAGAATGTAATCCCCAGACTTAGTCTGTAGATTGATAATTGTTGTATTAAAAGCAAAGAGGCTCTGAAATTTATTCAAATAGATACTGGAAAGGTATCCCCTTATAAAAAAAAACTTTTCAGATCCCCCCAGGCATTTGTATTTTCCCAGCTGACTTTTCTGTTTCAATAGCAAGAGGAGATGCAACTTATAGAGAGACACCACTTCTCTTCTGTCAAATACTGCACATTCCAGAGCGCTTGCTCATGCTACATCCTTCCCCATGGAGCTGCTGCCTAACTTTCCCAAAGCCGATATTAATATCACAGACCATTATAATACAGTTATTTTCATGGAAGCCTGGGAGGAAGTCACGTGGCATTAATTGGTCCCTGGTGCCCATAAGGTCTCCATTTAGTTTGTTGTTTTTACTCGCATAAGCAGCAATGAAGTGAAAAGCTGAGGAAGTAGCAGTGATTGTCTTAAATAGAGTATTTTTTTAGTACCTGTTTTGTTAATGAATCATTGTTCCTCTTAATTGGACGAATATATTTATTAGGCAGAGCAAGGGCACACGCACACACATTCTCCACCAGGCAAACAGAGTTTTCACACCTTCTCAGCACCTGCAGTGGCCGGGCTGGTACGGGGTACTGGTGACAGCGTGGTTTGTCTCCGGCCCTTGGGCCAGGCACTGTCCCAGCTCTGTGTCGGGAGGGAGCATGGTGCGGTGGCCTTATGGTTGTCCTCCTCCTTCCTTGTGCTTTGCTGAGAAACTCAGAATAGTAGCAACACACACACCCGCCAGAAGGGTCTTTTTTTGCCAAACACTCCTGCTGCTGTCACCTGCCAGTTCAAAGCAAACGCAGCTCCTCCATGGGTGTCGCATCCCATTAACAATATGTGCCCGATTTCCAGCCAGAGAGAGCCGAGAGTGTCAAACTGGTCTGGTTATAAACTTGTCAGCACGTGTGCCTCTGTGTGTGTGTGTGCAGGAAAACAGGGCTCTGTGCCTGATCACGAGCAGCACCAGCGCAGCAGAGGCGGGAGAGCATGGTCCCATGGACAAAGAATAGCACCCAGAGTCCAAGGAGATGAAGTCTCCTTGGTGACATGTAACTTCTATAAAAATCCTATAAAAATCAGCAAACTCCCTTAATTCGGATGTCTAATTACTTGCAGTGCTCTAAAGATGTGTTTATAGCTCTTTTGTTAGAGCTGGTTAAAAACCCAGCATCCCTGTCAAACGTTTTTTTCAATAGAAGATTGTATGTTAACAACTTTTTTTCTTGTCACAAGGTGTACTTTCTGCCAAATTTTTTAACTTTTCATTGAAGAGCTGAAAATCCTCAAAAAACCAAAAGGTTTTGGCTGCAAAAAGCAACAATTCAGTTCAGAAATGCTACTACAGGAATAGTAATTTGGCTTCCTAATTTTTCTCAGGGATGAGAAAGCTGCCCAGCTAAGCACTAGCTCACAAGATGCATCTTGGGGAGGGCTGCCGTGATGCACCATGACATCCTTCCTTCCCGAAGGGAAAGGCCTTAGGAGGAGTGTAGTTCAGCCCGTGTCAGTCGTCTGCCAGGGAATGTGCTCTAACAGCCTGACACCGACAGGTACCTGCAGCAACTAATCCCCACAAGGTGTCAGAGCAGCATTTCCTAATCCTAACTTTCCTCCCCACCCCCCGAAGTTTTCACGGTTGGAGGTATTGTGGATGAAAAAACAAGTTTTCAAACATCTATGAGAAAGGAAATGGTTTTTTCCACAATTGGAAAAAATGGAATTTGTGTATTTTTTGGTATTTGTGTGTTTTTGTGCCTATGTTTCTTAGCCTACAATACATGTGAAAGAAAACCTCTGGCGGAGAGAGTAAAAGACTGCATCCCTCTAATCTACTGAATTTAAAAACTATCTTAATGTCTTTGAATGCCGACATTGTGAGACATACAGTGCTGGACATTTTAGCGATAGCACCCAACTTTTGCCATGTTCACTTCAGCTGCTTCCAAAGCTCTCCTGTTGCCAAAATCCTCTGCTTCTCTTCTGCCCATCAGAAAAAGGCTCCAGTTTCATCCTTGACAAAGCTCACACACTACAATCGTGCCTAATCAATACCAAAAGATCTTAGTAGCGTCAAGACCTGGCTGGTGGTGCTGATGGAAGTGCTTTCAGCAGGTTGACACTTCATCGAGTGATGCTATTGAACAGCATCGAAAAGTTTCAGGCCTCTGAACAGGCCTCCAAAACATTTCAGATTATCCATGCCCCAGTCTCCTTTCCTTCTCCCAAAGCCCTGCCCCTTGGGTGACCAAGGAACACATTAGAAGCAAAAAGGCCTCCCAAAAAGAAAAGCCTGAGCTTTTTATCTGAAATCAGCCATTTCAGTCCAATTCCATTCCATAAAGAACTGAAAAGCTTTTTTGTTTTTATTCCAAAGCCGAATGAAAACAATTTTTGAACTTCAACAGTTGTTGCAAAATGGAATTGTCATCTTGTGGACAGCACCATGGAGCATATGGTGTTACTGTCAAATAAATCTCATTTAATATCAAAATGAATAACATTGCACTGATTACATTCTTCAGTGTATTTTTAACTCACTCAAGCCCTATCTTTTCTCATCTAAATAGACTTTTCAGAGAATCTGGGAGTTTTGCTCCAGAATTGAGTCCGTTTTGCTATGGCACATATTTTGCTCTGTCCCTTTGCAAGATGTTCCTTTTGGTATGACATTTGGTTTGCTCTGCAAGGACCACGGCATCAGGAAAAAGTCTGTTTTCTTCCTCTTCCTGGGAGCATTGGACATTTTGCAGGAAAGCTTGTTCATCAAACTTTAAAAAGTTATAATTCAGTTTTGCTGGTCCAAGCAATTTGGATAATCTGGAGCAGTAATCTTAATTTTTTTTCCTAAGAGGCTTAGTCCCATCAAAGCAGCCCTGCTTTTTTAATGTGCATTTAGATATTTGCTAATGGAAGACCCCTAGATATCGGGGCCACAGTTGGCCAACTGTGGCAATTTGTGTGCTCACTTCTGCAAATTTCTTTTCAATTTGAGATTCCTTGTAGGTTTCAAATCTAAGCTAAAAAAATGTATTTTAATGTATTTGAACTCATGACGCATCTTGTGAGGTACAGGTTCTGAACCTCTATGGGAGCTGAGGTTCAGAGGTGTGAAAACTCACATCCTCGAGTATTTTGGTGCAAAGACCCTTAACGTCAAACCATGTTTGAGCAGCGGGACCAAAAGAGGTCCTGAAAGTTACTCAGAAAATCTGGAGCAAAATCAAGAAGCACTCAGCTCAGGTGGGGCAAACACCTGCATCAGCTGTACCTCCCTCATGAAGGTCCTAAGCACGTCAAGGAAGCCCTGAGGCTGAAGCACTACACTTGCCCCTTGGTTTTCTTTACTTCAAAAAAAGATAGAGGATAATTGTTCTGCAACTTGTTTGCATTCAGCTTTATTTTGAAACTTTTTTATTCTTTCTGAAACAGGAACTGCACACATGCAGATCAGGCTGAACAAGTCATTTCAGCTCCCTCTGTCTCAATTTCCCTTTCTGTACAGTGAGAATGATGAAACTTCTATATAAGTATTGAGGACCTATGGACAGAAAGAGCAGGTCAGTCAAATTTTCCCTGACAGATCTCAGTACAGATTGCATGTTTTTTTCTCTGTGTCCGTGTTCATGTCAAAAGACACAGGACAACTAGTACTTGCAGACTAGCATCATACTGTGAAGGGCTACGTCTTCAGGCATAGCTCCATCCCTGAAGCTGTACCAACCAACCAGCAGAAGAGCTACAGCTGTAGCAAGGAGCACAGGCAGGCACAGCACCTCCCAGGGGTTTACACTGACTTGAGCTCCTTTTGTCCGATGCTTGACAAGGGGCCGAAACTAAATAGGAGACCGGAGGGCAAAGGACAACAGAGTGATACTAATTCACAAACAGCCTCATAAAACTATTCTTGTTGGCCCTTTAAAAAGTTTTAGCTGTCTGCCAAAATAACTTCACATGGATGAGGTCACCAGCAGCAGTCAGCAAGTCTTGCTATGCAAGAGAAAGATCTGCTCACATTTTGCTTAAATCAATAGAGGGGTAAGTCTGATAGAGAGAATGCCGGTCTGGCGGGCTGGCCATCAGCCACCTATTGCCTTATCAGGCAGTCACCAGAAGTAGACAAATTTGTGCTTCAGTCTTAACTTCATGGTGTCCATAGGTTAAAAAAATACATGTGATCTGGAGGTTGTTTCCATAAGACACTGATTCCCAGTTCAGCAAAGTATCACTGGTTTGTTTTGTCATTACCTGCTGCTTCATGCAGAAAGGACCTGCCTTGCCCACAGGAAAAGAGCCTTTAGTGCTGCTGTGGGTCAGGGCGCTCCCAGTGTTCTCTTTTCTTCGCATAAAATATCTCATGAAGTAAATAAAAAAGTTTGCTGAAGAGCACCACCTGCTTTTCTGTTTTCAATGGGAAAAAAAATCACTTTTCTCCCCACAGCTTTTTGAATCTCATAAATACATCATTTGCATACCAGATTACTGTTCAGTTCCAGATCATATTTTATTCAAGTATATCTTATATTTCCATTTTTGCCTTTTGTCATAACTTCCCTGTCCCTTATTTATCAAACAAAGCTTAACTAACAGCTCATTTTTAGTTTGTTTAGCGTGGTATGTTTTTCTGCCAACCACAAAGAAGATACTTTATTTATTTATTTGGTTTGGCAAATGGTAAGATCTTTTTCTCACATAATTTCCTTTGCAGTTCTCTTTCACTCTTGCTAAATACATCACTCCGTTAAGCAACGAAGCCTGCTACCTCCATATAACCCCCCACAAGCATCACCTCATTTATCACAAAGATTTAGCAGCAAAGCACTTATCATTTTATTTTGTTGCTTTTTTTTTACAGGACTAATAAGGATAGTTTTATGAGGTTGTTTGTGAATTAGCATCTGTAATTTTCCCTTCGCCCTCTGATCTCTCTGTCTGAGACCCTTGGCAAGAGCAGAGCAAAATGAGCACGACTGAACACAAAACCATGGGAAATGTTGTGCCTGGTTTTGTTTTGCTCAACAGCTGGGAGAAAGGGAGCAGCTTCAGTGGTGGTGCTAAGCTTATTGATGCCAGGTGAGGATTAAGGATTTCAACCAGATGAGATAATTAGTGTAGGTATGCTCTGAAGCAAATAGAGAAAACCAGACTAACCCACCTCTTCAGAAACACTGGTCCAGTTAAACAGGGTTAGTCTGAGTTTTGGATGCTCCAATTTCGAATCAGGAAACCCATTTGGGTCAGCAATTGGCTCCAAGAGGGCCAGAACTGGTGGTGTCAGGGCTAAGAAGTCCTTGCCAGTGCAAATTTTCTGAAGGCTGGAAGGACTCAGCTCATTAGCCTTTTCCTCAATTAGAACACCGTCATGGTATCTGCAGGAATTCTGTCTCCTTTAAACCTCCTCTGACTGCGCTGAACTGCCAGGTTCAGAAGTGATTGAGGGTGAGGACAAACACATACTCGCTTCGTACACTCACACAAGCATATGCACACACACGCACACACACACACGCACACAGAGAGCACGATTGCATAAACTCCATTTCCTTAGGAAGTAAGACTAAAATTGACGTCAATGTTTACAAGAAAGAGCAAAGCCAAGCAGCCAAGGCTTTGGAAGGCTTTCAGCCAGACCCTTGTCTTCTGTAAATCGGTGTGGAGGGCAATGGAGCAGCACCACCTTGCACCAGTTTGGGGCATCTGGCCCTTGTTCTTGACTGGTCCATTGTATATCCAGTCTTTGCAAAATGAAAATGTCAGGTTTTTGAGACCAGGATCAAAGACGTGTTGGAAAGAAAGTTTGCTAGGGAATTGAAAACCCACAAGGGATAGAGCATGAAGGCTAAATAATATTATTTTAAAGTAATGGCTACAACATTTTCAGGAAGCTTGCTTTCCCTGGATACATCCCATTTTAAGGCATCACTGTTCAGTCTCATAAAGCGAGCTATTGCTGACAAAATAACCTCCAGTTCTTCTTGCTGTTTCAATTACTGCATTGATCAATTTGAAATGTCTGGTTTTTTGACATGACTGTGAGTGTAAATGATCTGAAATGCGATATGGCGTTGCAAGATGATTTGAACCATTCTTTGCATCTTTCTTCCTTCCTTCAGAAGGATGATGGTGAGCCAAAAAAAGAAAATAAAGCCCTATTTAGGGAAGCACCTACAACACTTATGGCCTGCCTTGATTCAACATCCTAAATAAAATTACTATTTTGTGTTTCATTTAATAACAAAACAAAAAAAAAACAAAAAAAGGAAGCACTGAGTTAAGTGCCTCTGACCACAGTTTATGAGGCAGCCCTTGTTCCCAAGTGATCTGCCTACACGGTCCTTGCAAACTGCTAGATTTCTATATGTATAACTGTGTCTCTGACCTGGAGTAAACCCTTGTCGGGCAGAAGCCTGAGACAATAGTCCAAGTTTGTCCTGGTTCAGGTGGGAGCAGCCAACTCTCTGCTCAGTGAGAGGCTGGTGCTGACACTTGTTGCTGTGTCAACTGGAGCCCCCCGAGTCGGCTGTTTGCCCCATGGAGGGGTCACACCTGTGGGGAGGCGGGGATGGGTCAGGTGACCCAAACTGACCAATGGAGTGCTCCCTCCCAGCTGCCATGCTCAGTACAAAACCTGAGGGATCAAAGGGATTGGGTTGGCTCCTCTTCAAGGGCTCTTCTTTGAGGAGAAGTTCACCTGTGAGTTCATCTACCTTTGTGTGTTCTGGAATCTTGTTTCCATTTATTGCTGAGATCAGTCTGGAACTTCCCAAGTGCTGGCTAGTGACATCTTCCTGGGAGCTTGATACAGTTTGGTATGTATTTGTATATATTGTATTGACTTCCTTATTTCCTTTTTATTCTATTATTAATATTTCATTAATTTAGTTTAGGGGTTTTCTTGAACTCATAACTCTCTTTATCTCTCTTTTTCCTCTCCTTGGAGTGAGAGGTGGGAAAACCATCTGTCATCTTCTCATTGGCCAACCTGGCCTAAACTGTGACAAAGTTACACTTATGCCTACATCTCTTGTGCTTCCAGGCAACTGGAACCTTCAGCTGGGTTCTTTGTAAAGAAACAAAGAATGACACCCAAAGTAAATTAAGATTTGTGCCCTCTATGACACAAAACCTAGCTTTTTAGGAAACAATATAATCTAAAATGACAAGGAAGTGCTTTTATAACATGTTCACTGTACATCCCAGAAGAAGAAGATTAAAAAGCAAAAGACCTGACCTAGGTCAGGAGCCACCTTTAGGTCAGTGGCTCCTAAAGAGTGTTGAGATGGGTACCTGACTATTTCTTTCTATGTTGGCCATTAGCGTTGATGTTACCTAACTTGGCCACTCTCTCAGCTGCTTGATAACAGCAAATTCATGCTGCAAGCGCCTCTGAGGGACTTCATGCTGTAGCTGATGGGCATTGTTTCAAGTGTTTCTCCTCCTGCAAATGATGCCACTAGACTGAGACAGAGTGAAACACAACCCTGCCGCTGCTCAGCTCTCTCTTCACTGCTGTTTCTTCATGAATCCAAATACTCCTCTGGCATTTCCCACAAGGGCACCTTGTTATCCACAGCAATTAAAACATCTGTGTGTAAGGGTGATACTGAGGAACTCCTTGTGCTGTCTCCTGTCTTTCAGAACATTTTCAAATCTCTGTCCCAGTTGTTAGAAGAAAATGAATCT
This sequence comes from Limosa lapponica baueri, assembly GCA_002844005.1. Classification (NCBI taxonomy): domain Eukaryota; kingdom Metazoa; phylum Chordata; class Aves; order Charadriiformes; family Scolopacidae; genus Limosa; species Limosa lapponica. The sequence continues at coordinate 110,149 of KZ506469.1, forward strand.
GTATGGTTAGGAAAATTGTCTGAAAAGATGCAATGTTTGGCTTATTTCCTCAGATCCAGAATGTACTGTGTGTTCCTTGGATAATGGACAACATGCTGGGGAGTTCCAGATAAGGTATCCAATAACTCTATTTTGTGTCCCCACTTTTCTTGCCCTTGTTCCAGAGAAAATTGGATGAGTGCCTGAGAAATAATTTTATTGTGAGGAGAGTTATTATGAAAATGTACTCTGCTATTTTTCATTGACCTCTAAAATGAACTCCCTAATTAAGTGCAAATGGGAAACTGACTTGGAGCAGGTTGTCTCTAGTCTTGGACAAGACAGACACAGTAAAGTTTATGAACTTGATAGACTGAACCTGCCAAAAGTAGATTTTGCTTTTCTTCCATACACTGCACATAGAATATCTCTAACATGCTGCTGAAAATTATGAAAAAGGGGGATTCCTTAGACATCTGTTTGCACTGAAAGAAAAAAAAAGAAAAGCAGATGATATTCCAGATGATAAGCATTTGTGCAGATTAATCTTTTATGCAGTAGCTTTTATCTTCTTCTTAAAGGATCTTTTCTTCTTACTGAGTTGCAGCATAATTGTAAGAAATTTTGCTCATATTAAAAAAATGTTCCCATGTGCCATGGAACTTATTTCTACTGAATATACATATACGGAAACTAGCTTAAGAGAGAAGAAGAGACTAAAATTATTTTGGGAAATTGCACTATGCAAATTTCAATACTTGCTGGAAGTGAACATAAGTCTTACGGTGAAGTTAAAGGAAAATATGAGTACATTACAAATGCAAGCAGATAGAGATACCAGAGATTTGCCACTTCAAAAATGAACAGAAATGTATGGCACTGGCTCACATGGATGTGCTAGGCCAAGAGGGAAGTGATGTAGAAAAAGAAACCCACCACATGGCTTCACTCCTTCTACGTGGTCTCAGCAATGACAGCCCTGTATCAGGGAACCACTTGAAGTACAAGGTTCAGGCTAGACCTGAGAATGCCCTACAAGGCAGGGCAGGCTGCTGTGCCTCCATGAGGTCCTCCTGGGTGCCCTGCACACATGGCAGGCACCACCACGGTTGTTTTTTTCCCCAGACCTCTGGCTACAGCTACATGACTGTGTTTCTGTTATTTCCACAGTCGAAAAAAACAGCAATAGCTCTCCTGATATCAGTGTGACCCTGATGGAAGATCAGAATCAGACTCCAAAGATTTATTAATCCATTTTATCCAAAAATAGGTAGTTGTCATAATCTGAAATGTTTTGTACCTATTCCCATAAATTCAAATGCTGTGAAGTTATACAGATATGAAGTCTCTTCAGCAACCGTTGTAACACATCTGCTGGAAAGATCACCTTTCAACAGAAAGGAACACTTCCTTTATGAGTGACTAAGCTCCTTTGAAATCTTTTTTATTTCTCAGGGATGTGTTTTTCCCTAGGAAAAAGAAAAAATATTCTTACTCCACATTAGCTCTGACTTTCCCCTTCATTAGTGACTAGAATAGTATTGTCAGGCTGCTTGGTCGTAAAAAATGAAGGGCCATTTTCATCTTCTGAGTCTTCAAGCAGAGACAAGCTAGAAAGTAGAGTTACAAATGCATGAGGAAACTGATGTTTCTCTTATTATAACCGACTGTTGTGGTAAATGACTGATTTATACCAATGCAAGTGACATGAAAAAGATCATCTGCAGTATTTTAAGATGAAGAAATACAGCTAGAAATGTCAAGTGACAGGAGAAAGGTCATTAAAGCAGATTCCAGGGTTAGAATTTGCTCACACTTCTGCACTGCAGTGCATATAGATTTTGGTGCATCTTTCTTTGCGCTCAAGTGTTAAGATGCATCCAAACATGAATGTGTATTGTATGTGACATATCTAAGGGCTGTTTAGGTGGTTTCAGAGTGTTCTGAATTCAAGGGGAGCAGGACTTCTCTAACACAGATTTACTACCTGCCATTTGGCAAAAGAAGTAACTTTCCATTTTTAGTACTCTCCCTTGCAGAATGCTGAATGGTCTTAATTCTCCTGGTGCCTAGAACCTTGTACCACATGGCTCTAATGATGGTAATATGATGTGCATAAACCTAATGGTACCTTACAAGTGTGCAGATCGTACTTCTACTGAAAGTCAATAGTGGCCACACATGCACAGGCATGAGAAGATATTGCTGTAGAAGCTGCATATAGAAACCATGTCTAAATTTTAATGTGCTACAAAACTATGCCTTAAAATTACTTTCCATAACAAATGTCATCATTTAGTCTAGCAGATCAAAACAAAACATGGAAGTCCATCTGTGCTATTCAAAGCCCTTGTGCTGCCAAGCATCTTAAATCTAATCTAATTTGTTTTACGTGTGCTTATTAGCACCTAATTCTGGGTTACATCACTAAAATCTTTCTTAGGACATTGGCATTTCCCCATTAAGTCTATTTTTGGCTTGATTTGTCTTGACTTTATCTTGATTTTGGCTCTATTGTGATCTTTCCCTCTGGATTTAATATAAAGGGGTTCCTGATATTTATGGAACAAACACCTGCCGAAGTCTCTTGGGCATTTTGAGTCCAAGAAGAACAATAAAAAGAGGCTTATCTTGAGTGTAAGACTTGGTAAACTGATTTCTTGTAATAGGCAGGAGTGCATCATTATTCTGAATTGGGGCTGTTCCCTGGAGTGAGCCCCCAATGTCAGGTGTCAGGAGAGCGTGAGAACACTTACCTAATAAACAGAGATCCCTGTGACAGTCTCTTGACTGATTTTTTTTTTTTTCACTTCATAAATATGTCACTTTAGCTCCATGCTTTTTTTGAGAAATTTTGCACCAACTCTGATGAAATGGAACTATCCTGGAAGTATTTAAAGACAGTGCTAGGCTTCCATTTATGCTTTTTTTGGAGAGAGGAAATATTAATTAAAAAAATCCATCCCCTATTTGGGCTCAGATATACTGGACCATCATGTCCCATCTTCATTTTTGTCCTGAAGAGACTGGCTCCACGGTCAAGTGCTGCCATGTAGGAGAGAGCGTTCAACGGGTGTTTGTCTCTGGGCTTTCAGAGCTGCAAAGGCTTTGGAGAAACATTAAGCAGTGGAATAGGAGAGACTGGAAATCTATTTCAGGCTCTGTTACAGATTTCCTGTGTTGCTCTATAGGCAATCTTTCAGGTCCACGTTTTCAAAAGTCATCAATTAGATATTTGGCAAATTGATTCTGAAAGAGCGGTGGTTTGTATGACATCCAACTGCTAGTGCTGCACATCCTCAGTTCATGGCTCTTACAGAATTCTGCAGCATGCCCTATAAATACTGACTTTGAATACCAAGTAAATATGTTTTTAATCTTTTTTTTTTCTTTTGTAAATGTGATCCTTCCTTCACATTGTAAAGATAAACTTGATGCTGAATACGCATACAGTCTTCAGAGCAGGACAGGGATTACTGAAAGACTTCCAAATAGAAAGGGCTGGAAAGCGTGGAACTGTTCAGTTTAGAGGAAAAGGCTAAACAAGAAACACAAAAAAGAATTTTAAAAACTAATAGAAGGAATAAATAATGCTGCTGCTTTGCATTTCTTTATGCTTCAAAAGGGCCAATGGATCCCATTCTGGCAATTAGATGGACTACTGGGCTAAATGAACTTCTGCTTGAATCCCCCCGGACAATTCCTACAGCAGGCACGGAAATGTGATGTGTGATGCAGGCCAAACCAGGGTCCTGCAAATGTGTTCTCAGCCATTACTCACTGTAAGGGAGTGCATTGCACTCTTAAAGATTTGTAAAGTGCTTGAGATTCTCTTATACAGGGTGTGAAAAATCCTAAGTGTGTGTGAGTGCATGTGTGTCTGCACATGCTTCCTTGAGAGGGTTTGAATTTATGGACAGAGACTTTTGCACACAAATAAACACAGCCAGTCATAGTTCCATGTCCTCTTGAATTAACCCATCTGGCCAGACCTTGGTGTCAGGGACTGGATTCATTCAGATAATGAAAGAGGAAAATAGAAGGATTAGTGAAGCAAAACAGAAAGTTCAAGTGAACCCAGGAAAGCTGAAGGTGCCTGGACTGAGTCTACAGAAAATGTATTCTAAGCGTCAGATTTTGCCCCGGTATCTACCCAGCACACTTCCACTATCTATGCAGTATCCATGGGCTCTATACCATACAATGTAGAACCTTGCACACCATAACAAGTAGTCCCTGGGCAGCTATTTTCTATTTTCCTTACCTCGTTTTCAGTCCTATCTCCACAAGCTCAAGATGATGTGTCATGTTGTGTTACAGCTTCATCATGTCACATTTCCTTGACATACCTTGACATTGGCTTCAAATTCAGTGATGGTCTTCTATGTAAAATCAAAGGGATGAGTTATAAGATGAGGTACTTTCCATGTATGAATGATAAATACAGGCTACTGATTAAAAAAAAAAGGGGGGAATGTAAAGTTCTTTTAAGTATTGCTAGCATTGGAATTTAGCCCTATGTTTAAAGAGCACTCAACAAAGGTGTTTCTCTGCTTAAAACAAGCTCTTAGCAAATGAGGTATTATTTCAGCAGGGGTTATTTATCATCCTATTCAGTCTGATCAGGTTTAGTAAAGGAGATAAATACAGAATCTAATTGTTCAAATATTAACCAGCTGGCACACAGACAGCCTTTTCATTGCTGCTTAACTAGCAAAATTATGACTCCTTTTACTCACTGAAATCAGAGTATCTCACAGAAACGGCATCCCTGAAGCCAGCTTACTACCTGCTTGCCAAGGGAATTCACCCAAACCCCTCAGAGTTCTCAGTGCCTAAACTGCTGTTATCAGCCAGCTGTAGAAAATGATCAAAAGGAAGATGTATGCCTAGAAATTGGAAATGGACTTAAAATTCCTCACTCAGCAGCTGCTGAAGATGAGACCTGCCATCAGATATTTGCAGGTATGAGAGCTGCCTCAGCCTATTTTTCACCTGAAGTTTTTCTTTTATACAAAATAAATGTATAGTTTCAAGCAATACAGAGTTGAAAAGTGATGCTTGTACTTTACTCAGAACCTTAAAGAATTTCTTTGGTGTCCTTCTCCTTCCTGTTCCCCTAGATTTGACAAAGTATCTGCCTCATGAGCACAGTGAAATTCAACTTTACCAATCATGACTTGGGCTCCTCTTACCTTCAGCAACTCAGTATCAGGGCTCTGGTGATCTATTCTTAAAAGCCATTTTTGATACGTGTTAATCCGTTAACCTATTCTTCCTCCTCCTAGTGGCTATTGTAATAAGAGAAGTTGAGTAAGGACAATATTTTTAAGGGAAACATGGTATTCTTGGCTTCACTTTTTGGTACATAAAAGCTTTGGTACATAAAAGTGGGACTGCTTGATTTCCAAGTACATGAACCATATGCCAAGATTTGAGTAGACTTTATCAGGAAGATGGCTCAGTTCTCTGCCTGTGCCTGCCTAGTCCAAAGGGCTTTTCTCTAGCCCAGATCAGGATCTGCAATCATTTATAGAACTGTTCAGGAAATTGAATTTCTTTTCCTCCGAAAAAAAGATATGGACTTTTTTTTTATTTCAGTAAAATCATTCACAATCCAAGAACAGAAAATGTAGCCTACCAAAACCTGCTGTTTCAATTACTGAAAACAAAACAAAACCCTCCAAAAAACCAAAACCATATTTCACTTACTAGCAACCTCAAGTACTGTTCCTATGACTGAGTTTGTTTGTTTTAAAGTCCTTTTTGCTGAAAATTTTCAACTAGCTTTTAACGAGCAGGGTCTTGGACCTGCTGTTGTTGAAGGCAACAGGAGATCTGGCACAGGATCAGTCCTGCCATGATCAAAATGAGGATTTCCCCAGATGATCTCTTGTGTAGGAATACTCTGTACAAAAGTTACAGAAAAGGACTGAAATAGAGCATAATGATGAAAACATCCAGAAAACACTGAATAGCAGGCAGCAGATGTTCTCAGCGTAGGCATCTGTATGTTAATAAGATCCCATTTAAACAAAGCTTGCAAGAAGGACCCTCTCTTGTTACATACTCTTTTTGAGCTTCAAACAGTGCAGATAAAGATGTAATACCTGCTCCTTTCCACAGCACCCGGGACAAACAGTGCTGACCTTCCCAGGGTCTTCATGCATCAGTATTGACCTGTTCCTCTGAAACCACTAATCCTTGACTACTTCTGAATGAAATAGAATATTAAAAGAGATTTCCTCCTGAGCCCAGTAAAGAGCTTGAAATTCTTCCAACTCTGCTAGCCTGCTAATCCTTAAATTATATATGTTTTTTTAATCTGGTCTAAGTGGGGGTCTCTGCTTTTAGTCACTGACAGACATGCCTTAATTTTGGTGACTGTTATCCTGGAATTTCTTCAGCT
>KZ506469.1:116985-165575 GCA_002844005.1 Limosa lapponica baueri
GGGGGGGGGGGTTGGTTGTTTTTGTTTTTGGCCGGCTCTGTCAAGAGATTTCATAAGGTAACTTCATTAAACTTAAGGAAGTTACCACACTGACAGTTTGCAGTGTGTTGTGAAAGGTGTAGTGACTTGGAAAGTCTGACTCGTTGTCAAAATGAAATGTGCTAGTGCTGTGTGTAAAAACCCACTGGCCCCTCAGGGAAAACAATGAAAATATTCAGTAAAGACACAAGCCTGCCTTTGTATTGTGTGTTTTCCATTTCTCCTCTTCTATCTTTTTGCTGTGCAGGCCCTCTGATAGAAAATTAAGGCTTTAGTTTTTTATTTCCTTAGTAAAGCAGGGCACAGAACTTGTCGCAATAGCAAATCAACCAAATGTGGGAGCGTAACTGCTAAAAGCAGTTAAACCTCTCTCATCTGCAAGGAATCTGAGGTGTCTAAAGGAGTTGTACTGCGTGGCAGCCTTCTCTACAGAGTCCAGATGCTGGTCCATGCACTGACTCACACCAGGGCCATAATGTGCTTCTAGTGATTCCCAGGATGTCTGGAACTAAAGAATGTATGTGGTAGAGCAAATCCCCAAGGACCTAGGTCTGAAAATGTTCACTGTCAATCTACTTGTTGTAAGTGGTTTCTTACATCAGGTGCTTAGCTTAAGCTACAAGTGCTTATATTGGACTCTACATCTTCTAAGCATGTTGCAAGGGAATGAAAATCACCTTTTATAAGCCAGTGAAACTGCCGAGAGGCAGTGGAATCATCTTGCCTCCCCAGTGCCCATCTCCACCACTGTGGAACAGGAGTAGTTGCTGGTGTACTGTTTGCCCTTCCATGCTCCTGATGCCAAGCCGAAAGCAATTTTTCTTAAGAGCTTACTTTTTCCTCTAGGTAATACCCTGAATCTGAACAATGTACAGGGTCTTGTGTAAGACTGAACTCCATCTGAGTGTGCCTGAAAGGTATAAACAACAGCAAGCTCCAGAAGTTCCCAAAGGAGGTGGTTACTCCCTCTTCCAGTTGCATGGTAGATTCCCCAGAATGAGATCCGTGGTGTTGATCTTTGTAATAAGTGCTGTAGGCGGGACCATACATAGTTCTTCAGAGGATCATGTCTCATCTTCACTTGTACATTAAGACTTTAAGAACAAGCTGAGAGGCCCCTGGCCCAAAGAAAGGAGGCAGTGCTGCTGTTTTGTAAGAAGATGATTGATACATGCCTTCAAGGAGCAGGAAAATCCAGATCTCACTGCAGCTAATGACAAAGTATTCATTTTTTAACAAAATCAGGGTTTCTCTGTTCTCTTTCTACCTAAGTGTATGAGGTACGTTGGAGTGTCACACTGTGCTTTGAGGGGAGAAAAACCTCCCTCATTGCAGTAGATGATCAGGTTGGACCCTGATAGACAAGGGTCTGCTCAGTTGACTTTTTCTGAAAAGCTACTATTCTTTTCCCTGATCCACATAAAACATACCTCATTTGTTTATGTCCAGTCTCAGGTGCTCTCATGGCAGCTCTCTGGATCTGGGAATGGTGCTGACTGCACCAAGGGTGAAGTATTAGTCCTTGCATTTTAGCTCATGTATTTCCCTCATGGATGATCCACCATTAAACAAGGAGTCCATGCTGACTCTTGAAAGAAAGATTAACAGTTAAAAATTTAAGACAAATGTGTCTGGCAACGCTTTCACTGCTATGCCATTAACAGACAAATAGCGGCACAAAACCTTCAGCGATAAGGCAGTGTATTTTATGAAGCAGGAAGCATAAATTACACAAACATAACAGTGGACCGTTAAAAGGCAGTATTGTGAAAGTCACTTTCTGTATTCCGAACACTTTCTCCTTTGAATTTTTTCCTTTGAATTTTTCCTCATCTCTTCAGTTTTTACTCATTGTTCATAACAAGTAGAAAGAAACAATACCAGTGAAGTTGCATTAGACAAGTTAAAACCAGCAGGAGGTCAAAGTCAAAAAAGCCTGTTAGAAATTAGTTTGGTGTTTTTTTTTTTTTTTCTTTTAAGAAACTAATTATCCTCTATTGATAAAGCAAAAGGCTAGTGCTATATCCATCTGGGAGCAGACTTTGTAATTTTTCTTTCGGTTGCACCCCCACTGCTACTCAGACATTAAATACAGCAGGTGCAGGGGCCTGTGTGGTTTCCTTCCTTTACTCCAGAGGAAACCATAAAGTAAATACATCGCTGGTTTCTGGGGTGCCCTGTGTGCCAGCTGAGAGGGGAAAATGGGTCAACGAGTAGCCAAGAAGGACAGGAACTCAAGGGGGAGTATCTGGTGCGGTGACCAGGCCTTGGCCCAGGCCAATGCTCAAACTCAGGCCCCAGGTCTGGGTCCAGGCCCAAGCTCAGGCCCCAGGCCCTGACCAAGGTCTGGGTCCAGGCCCAAGCTCAGGCCAAGCTCTAAGCTCGGGCCCCTGGCCCTGACCAAAGTCTGAGCCCAGGCCCCCTGGGGGTGCAGCAGACCCCGCAGCCATGCCAAAGCCCCAGGGGAGCTGGCAGCCATGGGGGAGGTGATGGAGCTGTTTGTCAGTTGCTTCTAATCCACTAGAGGCCATTGTGACACAGAGTAAAGGGTGTCTGGCAGAGGGTTTCGCTCCAGTGCCGCTCCTTTTCATTTACATCAAAATGATGAGCTAAAGAGTTTATTTAGTAGATATTCAAGGGGCGGTGGAGTGGAGAAGTGATTCCTCTGGAAGTTGCGAAATTTCCCATGTGTTATAGAGGAAATTCTGTTGGGCAGAAGCATTGATTTGCTCGTGTAGCTCGTGTTTCAGTAATACAGAGTGTATCTTATTGTGGCATTTTGAACAGGATATGCAGTACTGTGCAATTATTTGAAAGCTAGAAAAACATCTTAACTATTTCTTTTCCTATTACAGTATTTTAGCAAATCAGTTGCCTAAGGATTGTTGAGGAAATACCGTGACAGAATTTAGAAGTTAATTCGTTTGTACTCTCTCTCTTAGTCATCCATGAAAATGGGAGAAGAAAAGGGTGATTTTGAAGGAGAAATATGTTTCTGCTGGGGTGGATGGTGAACTATCAGAAAAATTTGCTAGTGATGCAAAGAGAACATTGGCAACTGGGGAAGGGGAGAAAAGGAATCAAATCAGCTCAAATACAGCTGTCAGGAGGATAAGATAATAGCAAGAAAGGGAGAGGAAGAGATATCCAAGGGGGCAAGGCTACTGGCTAAGTGAGCCTGTACAACTGAAGGTGGACAAGTGATCATCTCTAACAACCTGGAAACACATTAACGTGTGGAAAATACTTCTCTGGAAAACAGGATAGCTTCTTGCATGTCTGAAGGGACTGATCCCACCTGTTTTTAAGGTTGTGTGATAGCTGCTCATTGTGTGAGGGTGTTGGGGAACTTGGTCAGAGAGCGGCTGTCAGCATCAAGTCTAAAATTAAGGAAAACAGGAAACGCTGATTTATAACCCAAAAAGCAAATCTTTTATTTATGAAACAGAAAGTTTGCACACATATGTTTTCAGACAAGAATATTCCAAGGAGTATGTGAGAGACAGAGAGCAAAAAAGGAATGCTTACTAGATAGGCAGGATTTTTTAAATAGAAAAACATGAATTTAATGACTAAAGCATCAAACCTGCACTGTAGGCCCTGTGTTTTTAAAGATTTAGAAAGCTAATATAATATGAATCCAGCCATATAATCCTGTGTTCAAAAAATGTGAAATAATAATAACAATGTAACCTCATCCCCTGTATTTCCTCATTTCCTTAGGGCCACAGTTTCAAAAGGTCTTAAAAAACATAGCAACAATACATTCCAACACTTCCCTCTGATTATGGGAAAGCACCCTGCCCTCCAAGCCTAGGTAAGTGTTGACGTGCTCAGTGCCTCCTTCTTCTCTACAAGCAGTTGGGGGAGCAGTTAGGGGAACGGGTCACATGTGTGTGTGATAGGGGTCAGGTCTTTATTTCAGTTTTTGGGCCTGGCCCAGCAAGCATTTAAAATTAGGCTTGGGGTTTGTTATCTGAAGATGTTTCATGGGTTTTTCACTGAAATATTGTGTAGTACTTAGCACTGCTACCAATAAGGTTTTGGGGAATTGAGCTCCCTCTGCAAACTTAGATATTAATCTGTATATACAAGAGATTGCTTTTCCTTTTAGACTAAAAGGCACCCCCCCAAGTTGGTCTTTTAAATGACCTGTGAGGCCCTTGTCCTTCCATAACACCACCCTGCCCTCCCCAGGCAGATTCCTCTACATATACAGCAGCCTCTGACTCTTTCTGAGGTTATGCACCACCTCAGGGATCTATCAGTGTGGAGCTTGCTGGAAGATGGATGGCAGGGAGAAAAGTGAGGGAAGAGTCAGACACGGTTGGCAATGTTTAGCAGCCTCTCTTGGGAAAGCTGGAAAAAGCCTGAATAACTGACAGGAACAGGAGCAGGCATGGACAGACCTCTAATGCAAACTCTGACTAAATTTGAAGAGTCCTGCAGACCTCAGTAAACCACAGGGAAAGTGCTGTTTTTTGGTGATGATCATGAACATCTCTACTTGTGCTGAAAATTTCATTCAAGATTCTTGGGTAAATTTATCGCTATTTACTTTTTCCTGTGAATGAGTAAACTGAGGCATGAGGAAGCATTTGGCAGCTGATTTTGTGTGGATAACAGCTGCAGATCTGCATCTATAATCTAGCAATCCTGATCACTAGAGAACTGCTTCACAGTGCATCAAGAGAAAAAAAAAAAAAAAAAAAAAAAAAGAAATCATCTTTCTTTAAGCAATATAAACTAAACCATGGTTGTTGTTTTGGTGTTTGGCTTTATTTGAAGATGTTTGGATTTGTTTTTCTCTCGTCTTTGAATCTTCTAAGGCAGAATGAACTCTAGTCCAGTGCTACCATACTCTAAGTAGTCTCTGGAAACTAATTTAATTGGATCCATTCCTTGATTTTGAAATAAGGGGCCACAAAATTGTTTTGAACTGTTGTTTCATCAACTAATTTTGGTTCAGGTAAACCCTCTGAGGGATTGGCTGTGTTTACGATTTTGTAATAAATATTCAGAATATTACCATCAAAACAGCCTCTCCCCAACTAGGACAAAGCCACACCATCACCACAACATTTTGGTGACTTCAGCAGCACATGTTATGACAGAAATGCTTCAGTCTTGAGAGTAGCTACTTCCCTATTTTTTTAATTGTCTCTTTGTGCCAAGAATATTTGTCTTTCTTCTTCTTCTTCTTTTATACGCATGAAACAGAGTTCTCCATTACACTGTGCTTCAAAACTGCATTTTCCAGTGCCTGGAAAAGACTTCTCCTCAGCCCACGCTGTAGCTCCCAGGAGTAAAGCTTTTTGTGTGCAGTGAGGAGTGCATCATGCTTCAGCCATAACTGGAATGTGCACAGCTTTGTGAAGTTTCTCAGAATGACTCAAAGAGTGGAAGCAAATAAAAAACCACAGAGATATTTGTATCTTAAATGTGCTTCAAGTAACTGCATTATTACCACAGCACCTCCTAGGCTTCCCGTTTTTGCAGATTGCACATTGTCACCACTTCCTAAATAGCTGTATTTATTTATTGAAACTCAAGGGTTTTATTTAACACCTCATGTTAAAAACACTTCTCCTTATCCAAGTCATTTAGGCCAACATCTCCAAATTTGGGTGCCTATAGCAACCCTCCTTAATCCTTATTTAGATGTGTGTGCAAGTAGCTCCATTTTTAAGGGGGCAGCTGAAGCATTTGTGAAAACCATACTTCTAATTTCTTTGGTTGCCTGGCTTTGAAATTAGGACCCGTCTCACCAGCGCCTTTGAAATGCCAGTTGATAGGGGAGTCCTGAGTTATGGCAGGGGCTGCAATCAGAACACTCATATAATTATAAGTTAAGCATAAGCTTGAGTGAAATGCTGGATTTGAGGTTTTGCTGCGTATGACTGACACACACAGAATTGAGGTGAGATTGCTGTAGGAATGAAAGTTATGTGGTCATGTCTCACCGGAGAGGGGGCTCAGGGCATAATTCCCATTAACCTCTTCCAGGATCCCAGCACTGGCACTTAGGTTTGGAAATGTTAATGCGAACATCACCGTGTGCTCAGTCATTGAACCCCAGAGCCAGGGAAGGGGAATGTTTTGGGAGAAGCTAGGAGCTTGAGTCGGAAACTTTCTGTGAGAAACACCAGAGATCTCTTCCCTTACAAAAGGAGAACGTGTCAAAATTATTTTTGTCTGTGACAGACCACACACTTGCTCCCATCGTCTTGACTGCCATGTAGCTGGGCTTAGAGGCTGCAGGGCAGACACGCAGCAGGCAGGGACCCGCAGAGCCGTGGCAGCAGCTGAAAATCTGCCTCGGGTGCCGTGTCAGAGAACCACAGCACTCCTGGTATGAGCAATGAACAGCACTGAGTTGGGGAAGTGGCAAATTTTAGATTTTAATCTTGCAGGTTTAAGCCCCTGCCAAGTCTATAGTGTCAGCCAAAACCACAGAATTTCAAAATGTGCCTTAACAGCAAACCGAAAAATCAATATGCCTTCCTCATTTTCCTGGGGAACGACAGGAAGGTCCCTTTAGTCAATAGCTGTCTTTCTGTCAGTCTCAGTGGGAATTGTATAAAATCTTGGTGGACAAAAATAAACAGAGGGAAAATGAGGAATCTATTTGCACCCAGAAGGCACCTTTTTGATGGGAACTCCTCTGTGAAGGAAGCAAATGGATTTCATGCCAAATAAATAGATAAAGCACAGCAATCTCCCATGGAAGACATCAGTATCAATGTACGTTAAGGACATAAGTCCATTTCTGCATCGTAGATCAAGTAAGGAAATGCTGAACTGTAAACCTTAATTTATAAGTGGACACAACAGTAGTTAAAAGGAAAGTAAATTAGGAGAGGTTGGATTGACAGCGCTGTAGAAATCTGGGTTGATAACTGTTCTTAGATTGCCAAGATCCTAAGAGCACTTATATAATAAAACTGTGCTCGAGGAAATATTTGCAGATTGAAGGGAAATGATAAGGGAGTAAATTATTTACACAGTTTTTTTCAGCTATACATAATTGTGGTTTATAATGAAAATAGGAGGCCAGATTTGATCTCTAAATGAGTGCAGCTCCATGGATCTGGCTTATAATTTACAAATAATTTATCTGAAGATAAATGACAATGTATAAAATGATTCATTGTTTGCGTGGATTAATGCTAATTCATATATATATATACACTTTCTTGCTCTTTTCACACATACAACGACGGAAGTTTTGCAGACAAAACCAAAAATACAGTCTCTCGGGTCAGACTATTTCTACCACTGTGTTACTGAAATTTCTAATCATCATCTCATGACAATAGTTTCAAGGGATTTATGAAAAAGTAGCAAAGAATACACTTTTCTGTAATTTACTATTTCCTGTAATTCATCATACCATTTTTTGCCCAAATCGCTTTGACTTTTTTTCAGGAGTATCATATATCACAATCCTACTGCTGGTGACCCTTTTTCGACTGATACTCTCCTGCCTTTGTGCATTGTTAATTGCTGTTCCATTGCAAAGACAACTCTAAAACTAAAAGGCAAAGCAAGAGACAGCTTGACAAGGTAGGATAATTGACTGGAAGGCTACCTCTGCTGGGTTTTGTTTGGTTTACAAAAATAAAAAATAAATTAAAAAAAAAGATTTAGTTAACTTAAAAACTTTAAATATCACTGACCTTGTAAGTGAAATTGTACAGTCTGTATAGTGTAATTGTATTGTATTTATAGACCTAGTTTTGAGGACAGGAATTATTGTCTACAGAGGCCAACCCAAGCACATTAAAGGCAGTGTTCCGGGGTGTCTGGGTGCCCACCCATGGGTTTTGATGTGCAGTGTTAGTGCCTTTACGACATTAAGCCACTTGAACGCAATGAGGAGGAAATACAGATTAGAATGCAATGCTTATGACATGTCTTTTAAAAATTGACACTTTCAGAATGTATTTATGTGCACTTGGAATCATCTTTCAAGATTCCCAGCAATTATTTGAGGAATGGCTTCAGTCTCAGTTATCTTCCTGTTGTGGGTAGAAGATGATCAAATAATTAGGAGCCAGCTGGGAGCTGGAAGTTTTGCAGTTTCCAGCACTGACACAGTCTTCCTGTATGACCCTGGCTCAGTCACGCAATCTTTTTGTCACTCAGTTCCTCATCTGTGCTTTAAGTATGTGAAAAAATGAAGTATTTTTACTGGTTTGCTTATCCCTCTGAAAAGCTTCTCTAATGTCACACCTGCTGAGTGCATCCTGATCCACAGCACACTCATTAATATGTCCTTGTGGATTGCACAGTGAAAGTCACTCTGAGTAACCAGACTTCACCCACAAAGGTTTTTAGCAGCTTTCATGCACCCACAAGGGACTGACGTTGTCCTGAGCTCCCATTTAATGAACTCCTGCTCCCCTGGTAGGTGGTAGCAACCCGATGAAAGTTTTACAAGTTATATTCCTGGTTTTATAAAAAGAAAATTACTCGTAATTGGAGCAGTTCTAGGAAATGGGAAGTATTGTCAGGCACACAGTAATTACACAGCGAGTCAGAGATAAGCGTAGGGGGCCAACAGTGCCGCACATGGTATTCTGCCAGGGGAGACAGCACTGCTGCAGAAATTACAGCAGAAGTCCTCATCCAGCATCGCAGCTCCTGACACGAGTATTTACAAAGCCCATTGGAGCTGTGCCACACAGAGTCTTCTCTTTGTCCATGTTAACATGTAGAGAATAAAACCAACAGCTGGATGAGGGATACAAACCCTCCTTGGAGTCACACCATTCGGGGAACAGATGGAATAGAAACACAACTAGATGAGGCCTGGAGTGAAGATGCTGCTTGAGGGTACTGGCACGATTTCTGGAGAAGGGAGATGCTCCTTCATTGTCACACTTTTCCTTTTGCATGTTGTCTTAACACCTCAGAGACAGTAGACACATTGACCATCACTTCAGATTTGAGGAGAATCATGAAACTGGCATGGAAAGCAAGCCACTGCGTTTCAAGGGCTGCTCAAACCCTTTTTCTGTATTTTAAAAAGCAAGAACTGATTTTTCTCTATTTTTCATGTCTTCACAGGTATCCAGGTTTCTCTTGTTTGAAATTGACTCTTCTCCAGGATTATGTGACCGTTGTACAGTGATCAGTT
The DNA here is from genome assembly GCA_002844005.1 of Limosa lapponica baueri. Taxonomy (NCBI): domain Eukaryota; kingdom Metazoa; phylum Chordata; class Aves; order Charadriiformes; family Scolopacidae; genus Limosa; species Limosa lapponica. Next base: position 126,167 of record KZ506469.1, read on the forward strand.
TTTATTTTCTTTTTTTGTTCAATTTGTGGAATTGCCTGAAGGGAGATCACAGTTTCCCCACAATTACTTTGTGTTTTGTTTATTCTCTGAACTGAATGGGAATGTCCAAAATTTGTCCTGCGGCATTGAGCTGTGACCAGTCATCGAAGTCACATGGAAGACATGATGGGTTGATCCTGCAAGGCAAAGTGACTGGGATTTGAGGGTATGTTAGAGATTATTTTTTTTCCTTCACTGACACAACTTCCCACAGTTGTAGGGTGACTAGTTATTACACGGAATCACGGAATTGTTAGAGTTAGAAGGGTTATGTGGCATTAATCTGGTTGCTTAGTCATTATCTTCACCCCATGACCTAAGCCTGCTGATGTACACAGCCTCCAACCCGTCTCAGAAGACCAGTGATATCTACCCTAAATGCTTAAATGTCTTTAACATCTGAGTCTATATTTATTTTCCACATAGGTTAAAATTGTTTTTTTAAAAAAATTAACATATGTTTATCTAACTATCTTTATCTCTTTGTTACCTTATCTCTTGGTTAACATTAATTATCAATAACTTCTGTCATGTAAGTGACTGAATTTCTGAAGGACTCATTTCACATGTACCCCCTGCAGAGGATTTAGGATTGTCCTTTTGAGTATTGTCCTTCCTCTGCCCAGAGATGCCCACACCAATTCTGTCCTCCTCTTGCTTTTAAGTTTTTCTGTCCATAAAGGAGTCTTATCCACCTCTTGATGCAGTGGACTATGTTAGCACCACATCTTTGAATCCAAGTATCTCTGTTCTGTGTCCAGCCAAGACCCTATAAGAGTATCTAGCACAGACGAACTCCTGGGAATGATATTTTGCTACCAGAAGGGCATGGGGTACCCAGGGAGCCAGATCTGACTTGTTGCACTGGAAGACAGACAATTGTACCCCTAAATGGCCTGTGAAGGTCTTGAAGAGGCATCTTGCTAAGTTGTAAAGGACAATTGATGCTCTGTCAGCATGTGAGAGCTTCAAAATAAAAATACCAGACTTACATGCTTTTTTCATGTCCTTGGAACTTCAAGGAGTAAACGCGTTCATTTCCTTTCATTTTGCATCCACCTGATTGCTTTTAGACATAGTTAGGATCAAATCTTTCCAATGCTGATACCTATGGCAAAACTCCCTCTGGCTTTCACGAGACAGGGATTTGGCCCATAAGAATTAGTGTCTGGGGAGCAGGCGTTGAAATAAATGGTGGTTGTCAAAGCACATTGGAATTTAGAGCACATTTGTTGCAAAGATAGAAGCTCACTGGGGTATCTGATTGTCAGAGTCAATTTTATTTTCCTTACTGTACATATGCACATACTTGAACCTTGTCATGCTGCAAAGGGAAATACCTCATTAGATTTCACTAGGGTTTCTTCGGAATTGTTTATACACTACAGTCAATAAAGATATTTTTTTGTTTAATAAATTAAATACTGGAATGGCCTGTTCTATCAGGAAATCGAAGGAAGTGCATTTATCCCTGGTAAAGATGAAGCTCTACTTTATAGGGTGCCGAAAGCCTGCAATGTGCATTATTTTTCAAATAGTTGAAAGATTTATAGTGGTAAATGGGTTCTTTTTCAGTCTCTTGATCATATTGCCTGCAACAAAGCAAATGTTACAAATAAAAACAAGAGTAAACCAAGAGCATTTCTATGTTCTGTATTTTCAATTATGATTTTAACAGAAATGAATCACTTGTCCTTTTTTCTTTGGAAACAGTTTTACTTCCCTTTTCCCCACTGGACATATAATTTTGATTTATAAACACAGCAATCTGGAGCAAAGGGAAGTTTTAAGCACAGTACCTACGGCTGCTGAGGCCCAGTTTTGTTTTGCTTAGAATTTTTATTTCTCTACATTTTCAGATCAATTATTGCTTTCTACTTAAGAGATTAAAAACATGGTTGCAGATGACATATTTTGCCCATTCCGAATTCACACAGGCCTAAGGTTTCATCTTGCACCCAAGGCCTCACTTTATAAACACAGTGAAGAGTTCTTCCAGTTAAAATGTGCTTTTAACTGGGATAAACCTGTCTCCCAATGTTAAGACTTATAAATCTTCTCCACAGGGCTATTTACAATCCAGCTACTGCATGCTTACTTTATTGACTACGAATGAATAAATCAGTTTTCCACATCACCCCATTCTCTTTGCTGATGTTTTGATTTGGTGTCTATCCAAAAGTCTCTGATCATAGACACATGATTATAAAACCATCTCTCGCACTGAAAACTATTTAAGAAACAAGCAATGGAATTAACTTCTTCTAGATATTGTTTTACGCTGCACATTTGAACTTGGGGATATCCATTTTTCACAGGGCTCAGTTCTGCTGGGCAGAACACTCTGATAAGGCTGCAGAAGCCAAGAAAGTAAATGAGGGGGTTTTTCATCATTCACTGCTTGGCTTGAGTTTCCACAACACAGAATCTATGTCTTTACCTCAACTGGAGCTCTTTGAGTGGATGCAGGCAACTCTATCCTTTAAAGATTTTTAAATCCTTTAAGAGAGTTTCGTAGGGCTGTTTTGATAAAATCAGGGTTTTTTTTTATTATTGCACCACTCAGGTGGGATTTTGCAAAACTACAAGAGGGATTGGCCATCAAAGCTTTACACTGTTTTCCCCCCCCCCATTTCCTGAGTATTTAAGAAACACAGAAAAGTGTTTTCATTCACAACTTATGCTTGAATTTTGAAAACACCCTGTAAAAGTCTGTGGGAGATCCCTAGAACTGCTGGGAAATGTTTTATACGCTAGGATGAGAGACTGCCTTGGGTGTCAGCAATAACATCTGCCGTTCTTCTTTCCCTGTTGTTTTAGGGAGAAGAGGCATTTCTAGATCGGGATCTACTCCTTTCCTCTGAACCCTGGTGGAATGCAGAGCTAGAGGGAGCCTGCAGAGCTCAGGCAGCATCTAGTGATGGAAATAACACAAGGACCAGCCTTGCAAGGCATTTGATCTCACAGGAAAGAGCCCCTGAGAGCTGAGCATGATGGAATTCAAACCCCAGGTGAAGCCTTTGCTCAGTTTCAAAGCCAAAACCCAAATCTGATCGCACAGCTCATCCGGAGGTGAAAGTCCATGGCAGTGTGACACTTGACGATTCCCCATGTAGGACAGGTAAGACAGTTTGTAGATTGTAAAGAGGACAAGTGTCCTTCTTATTTTAGAGAACAGCAGGTAGTTCGAGGGAATGTGGGATATGCAGAAACCAGTGGATGAGCTGTCTTGCAAGATCTTGTTTTCGTAACTCTTGATCTTGCAGAGATTTATGGTGTCAGTATTGCTTATTCCAAACAACATGTCTTTTTGTTTATACTCAGCTAAGGCCTGTGCACCTAAAAAGGTTGCATTACATTTCCTGAAACCAAATTCCTATATTTTATTATCTGGGATAGAGAAGGACCATGCTTGCCCACGTTGTTCTTCACATTATCCTCAATCTTATTCCAAGGGCATCAGATTTTGTTGTGCACTTTCAGATGTGCCTGGCAATTCTATCTTAATTATGTTAAGTCATTCATAGCATATTTGGAAAAGAAATCAGTCACTGAAATTCCAGGTAATATTTCAGTGCACGTGGCTTGTTCAGGTCTCGGTGGTAGCACTTAAGGTGTCAAGGAATTGGATTGAATTCACAATTTAACTTCAAAGAGAGAGCCATTTAAAGGTAACAGGATTGACTTGAGCTGATGTCACTGATGATTTTGTGCTGTCTGTCATTTCCCTTCTTTTCCTTTGTGGAGTGAAACATGGAAGAGATGTTCTGTGGGCACATGGTGCACATCAGGCCCTCGGTGGCAGCCTTCTTACGGGATTTATCTCCCTTCTGTGGTTCGACTGCTGCCCATCTAACTCCAGCCCTGTTCCTGCATCGCCTCAGGTAGGAGCACCGTTGCACTGTGGTGTCATTATGTAATTTGGTGATGGTTTGGGGAAAAGAGAAGCTAGGACAATTTCACGCAATATGTCAGTTGTCCTCTTTGTCTGTGCACTGGCTTTATAGGAGAGTGACAAGGCACAGAGGGAAGCAGCATAAAACAGATGAATCTGGGCCTCTGTTTTGTATTCAGTGTTTTCCTACAACAGCCATCAACGAACAGCACCAAGGCACCAATAATACAGCTAAGAGAAACTAAAAACCAAGCCGGAGAAAGTCCAGCAATTGTCCACTGTAGAGAAAATGAGAAGATTCAAATTTTGAGGCAGATTATCTCTCTGGGACTATTTCAGATGGGAAAAATTACTCTAGAAAAAGAGAATAGAACATTAAAATCCCAAAGAGCAGTAACAGACAAGACACTAGCTTAAACACCTCCTAAAAATAAAGAATGAGACTTTGTCCTGGAAAACACCAGCAAGTGGCCTGTCACAGAGGCAGGGAGACATGGTGCAGAGAGATGGTGAGGATACAAAAAGAATGATGATATCACAAGTAAAACAACGGTTACGAGGGAAACTGAAGACAAATGGTAAGGGAGCAAGAGCAACAGATGTTTTCCCTTAAGATCATAAATGAAAACAGAAATCCTGATGCACAGGAGCTTTTCCAGAGAAATACATCTGTATCAGAGCACAAAACACCAAGAATAAAGGCAAAACAGTCTCCTTTTTGCAAAGAGAATTAAGGCAAATACCCAGGTATCTGGTGACAGGTTATTGTTTCAAGGGCGACAATCACATCCCTTCCCACCCAGACATGTTGGGTTCTGGTGATGTCTTTGTGACTGGCTGCCCAAGGGTGAGGCAACTGGCCCAAGGTTTGGCCTGAGGTGGTGGTTGTGCTGTGGTGGGAATCAGACACAGTGTTATGTGTGCTGATGCTCTCCCTTAGACATCCATAACTGGCTGCTATGAAGGAGCTGAAAGGACCTCTCTTCTCACCCGCAGTGAGAATATCCCCAGGATGTTTCTGTATCCCCAGGATGCAGTTTTCTTGAGCATGTTGTGATGCTCACAATACGTTGTATCTTGGTTTATGTGCAGACAGGTTAATGCACCCACAGATACGACTAAAATTTGAGATCCCTGCAATTTTCATTTTCATTGTGGAGTTTCTTGTCAAGAGCAAGACAGTTCCCCCTTGATAGGGCAATGCTCTTCAGACAAGGAGGGCCAAATAGCATCCTCTCCAGCCACCTTTAGTCGTCTCATCAATTAAAGAAACACTAAGGCATTCTCCAAACCTCCCACCGTGGCTAGAGCAGGCTGACCCTTCCCGTCTCCCCCCTGCCCACAGCTGCTGCCAGCCCATCCTCTCCAAGGTCTGCTGGATGCTGCAGCTTGGGCCCTGGGGTGCTCCTGGGAAGTCACAAAAAGGTGTACACGAAGTGCCAGAGCACAGACCACGCTCCTGTGGCCGCTGGTGTGTTATCCCGTCCCAGCAGGTGAGCTCACGGCTGGAGCTGTGTTGCTGAGGGCATCCACAACCCTGGCTGGATTTCCACCTGGTTCTCTGCTCTGTATTTTTCCCTGAGAACATCCGCATTTGATCTCTGCTCAGGAAAAAATGCAGCAAAAAGTGCTTTCTCAGACGAAGTCCCTTTCAAGGCTGACATTATCAGTTTGGAATATTCACAGGGCTATTGGGTATCTGGAAGAGGCGATGGCTGGGATCAGAGTGTCCCGTTCAAGCCTAATCCAAACATCTCCCCAGATTCAGTGCAGCCTATCAGGAAAGGTAATTTAGCACCTGGGGAAGATAGGGTTTGGAGCCTGCATTTGGCAGGCCAGCCAGCCACCTCTGAATGGACCTTCCAGATGAGATATTCTGTCACAAAAAAAGTTCACGGAGGTGTTAAGTGCAAAAGCATTCCTGAACCAATAGCAAATAAAAAAAAAATATCCCACTGTTGCCAGGAAAGAATAGTTTTCTCTGTGTTTTTCAAAATGTTGTTTGCATAAATAGCTGGGAAAGAAGGAAAATGGAGGGCGGGGGGGGAAGCACCACTGTGATTTTCAGAGTTCTGATAAACATGGTGCACATGCAGGAGAGCTCTGGAAACCATCTGGTCCTGCCGTCAGTGTGGTGTGTGATCTGCTGGGCTATGGACATACCTGCTGGGTACAGGAGGGTGACAGAGCTTTGTGCTACTCAGCATTGTCAGTGGAAACAAGCGTGTGTATGGGGGTCACTGGAAGAGACAGTGGAAAAAGGTTGAATGGGCCGAAAGGATTTAGGAGCCTGTGCCCCATTTGTGGAAGTCACTTCTTGTTGGGGATTCAATCCAATGTCCTGGCAACACCGTAAGAAGTCACCATTCCTCAACCCAATCACTGTATCCACCTTTGAATGCTGGAGCCAAGGGCTCGTCCCGGTGGTGTGGGGTAAGTCTGACCCTGGGACAGCCCTGTGGCCGCCGCAAAGCACAGATGTGGAGCACAGACACCTTGTCAGGGGCAGGTGGGAGATTGTTACGGGCCATAACTCAGTCTCAGTGTCAGCACACAGGGTCCTGCTTTGGGTCTACAAGCATTGTTTAACAGGACTCCCAAATTACTTGGATAACTTAAATGTTTTCTGCCTATTTGGGAAAAAAAAAAAAAAGGAAGATAGAAAAGCTGAATGCTCACAGTTTGAACCAACAGGAGAGCTGACCATGAGCAGATTCGTGAAACATCATAGCACTGTTATTGTGGGTTTCCAATTGCAGAACCAGGAATAAAACTGACACAAGTTATAATCAAAGAAGAAGTAAAGGGCTGGAAAAGAAATAACGCCGGTCAACATTGTTTTATGAACAATCAGTCTCCTTGGACAGATCTGATTTCATCCTCTGGTGAGATTATAAACTTGCCTGATAAAGGTGACTGCATAAATGTAACAGACGCTTTACAGTTTTTGACTACTACTACACAGCATTCAGACTTTCAAAAATTACACGCTGTAATACAGCATGTGAGGTATTGAATAGTGTAAAGAGCCAAACAAGCATCAGGGCCCACAAAAGCCCTCATCACCACACGGGCATGGCCAGAGCAGCTGGATGCTCTAAACTCCTCTTCGGAGTACTCAAGAGAAATGACTGGCTGCAGAAATCTCTGTGTTTTGGGAAAAAGGACCATCCAGATGTGTATATGGTTTATTAAGTATCTGCAAACAATATTGCTCACCCAGCCCAAAATTCGTTAGCCTACAATGGCAATTAAACTCTCCTTGGGGTATTTCCAAATTAAATATTTTGGGGAGACATTGAAGAGACACTGGGATTCAGTTTCTCAGATTAAAAAGGGAAAAACCTGCTAGTTTGAGGAATAAACGTTAAAGAACACAAATGTGTTTGGGTTTGACTTAGAGCTATTCTTCCTTAAATCTAAACTTCCCAAATTTAAATGCCAATAGCATTTGAAAACCATTCTGCAAAAATATGTCTCCTTCACCATTATAACACCACTGTACTGATACTTCCTAGTTTTCCTCCAAAGTTTCACAGTAAGCAGAGTTCTCAGTATAATATACTTCTGTCATGAAACGCTTTGAAATAGATCTCTCTTTAACAGTTTCACATAACCTGTGAATCATGAGCTTCTTCCAGGATTTTTATTGTTAATTACCATGCAAACAAAATGAAAAATTTTGGGGGTGGGGGGAGGAGAGAAGGAGACACCTTGTGTTTTTATTTTAATATTGTAAGAGGTCCCTCTCATAGGAGAAGGTAAACCACATCACCATAGTGAAAAGTGGTGAGAATAATGTGAGTATAAACTAAAGTGAAAGAGAGCTGGATATTTCCACCAGACGTTGATTTCCACAGAGTAGCAAATCAGAGACAGCAATTTCAAAAATAAAACAAATTTTTCCCAAGAAAGTTATTTATTTTTCTGAAACTATTTTTATTTATCATTTCTGTAGCAGTAATACTGGTTTTGTAATCTATGATGTCAGTGTAATAGAGATGAAATTGAATTCATTAGTTACTATAGCTCCTTGATGTTACACACTTCAGTGTGTAACCAGTTTTTGTTATTCTGAGCTAAAAACACAAAATAATTTAGAGATAGCTGAAAAAGTAGCTGTATAAAAATCTTGCTTTGTAGCTTAAATTTTAGGCAGAGTGTGCATTTTATATAAAGGATTAGCGGGGGGGACAAGAGAAGCCCTGGTTTGTGTGTAGTACAGCCCAGTTTGTTCAAAGCCAGTGACCAGGGAGGTGTTACTGGATGACGGGAGCATGGAAGGTCAGTGTCTGGCTGGTTGGCCATGTATTGAGCAGTAGCCCAAGGGGCTAATGGGATGATTCTCCACTTAACTGGTACAAGGGCCTGGGGGTATAACAACAGAGTAATTTTTAAATTCAGATTTGCATTCCTAAGAAGAAAGGAGAGCACTGAAATGAATATTGCAGTGATCTACCCAAAAGCATCCGCTTCCCTTCAGCGTCTGAATGACCCACCACCATTTGTCATCAGCCTTGCGGTCCCTTCCACTGAGCATTGACCTGATTGAGACCCTTTCTTTCAAAAAACCCTCTTCTTCTCTGTCCTGCTGTACGGTGTGGCCAGTCTAAGTGCTGTGCTGAGCCCCGTCAGGCAATACCTCAAAGAAGAGTGGAGCAAACCCGCCTGGTTCAGCAGCATAACCTCGCATCCCCATGCTGATGCCCGCAGCACGGCCTGGCACTACCTGGCAGTCCTTATCGGAGCCAAATCTTCCTCCCTGTAACTGCTGCCGGGGATTCAAAGTGTTTCTGCTTTCCCTCTCACATCCCTATGGGCTAACCACACACTCTTGCTATTGCTGTTCTGTAACTGCCTTCAAAAGAAAACAAAATAGAAAAAAAAAGAAAGGCTCAGAAATCCCCTAACTAATTTTATCAGCTAGAGAGCTGGCAAGCAGAAGTGTATGTGTTGTAGAACCGAAACAGGTGTGGGCTGAGCATTTTCCACATTTGGTCTTGGCAAAAAGTATCAACAGAGGGTATTAATTCCTCCACACTGATAATGGGAGCTTGGAATCTGTTATCTGAAATAAAAATTCTTGGCAGAATTCCTCACATACTCAAATGGGCAAGAAAAACTGATAATGATGTTTTTCCTTTTTTTTTATTTTATTTTATTAGGAACCTTCTCTAAATGCACCGATTTGTGTGTGAATTTTATTGAAGGATTTTTTTTGTTTGTTTAGTTTGCTTTACATGTGAAATCATCCCTGCCCCTCTCCTAGACAGTGAGCTGGATCCCATGGCTCTGTCTCTTCCCTTGGAGGTCCCCAAATCCCTGTGAGTGCTCTACACACCAGCCCACTGGCCACAGGAACAGGATACTTGTTCTGGCTGTGTTTTAGGAGAAGAAAAGATGGTCCTTTTCTCTTCCGAAAGACAAGATTTGCTGCTGGATTTCATGCGCTGACTCCCAAACAGACAGATGGCCTCTGTGCCATGCCAGGGGAGAGATCAAGGTCTCTCCTGTATGGTCTGTGATCTGTGTGTGGCCTTTCACCGAAGCTGGGGCTTTAGGGCTCGCAGAAACCAGGCAAAGCAGCAGGATGTTCTTAGATTTACAGATACTCAAGAAACACGGTTCTTCAGACCTAAACTATGTTTCAGTGGTTTTTTCCTGTTACATTTTTTCTGTAAGGAGAAATAGTACAACAGTAGTAAATTATCTTTGGGGTTTGGATTTTAAGTTGGTTTTTTATTTGTTTTTTTTTCCCATTTCACCAGTTATTCTTTGGTAAATAGGACCGTATAGTTTAAATATTCCAACTGAAGTTTGTACTCAATATGATGTTTATCCTAGTCTGAAGTCTGAATTTTTTTAGACATGGATTTTGTACCCCAATACATGTCATGACTCTAAGTGCCCTATAAACATTACATTTCCATCCTGTTTGAGATCAAACCGCTCAGCTCATTTCTGGAGTTTCCAAAATCCTCCTGTAGCTGCTCTCATTTTCAGCAGTATCATTTGTTGGTATCTAAGTTTGAGGGCTGGACTCAGTTCCTTTCAGGTCTTCAGCATCTTAACATCTTCTGCATAGTTTGGTTAATTTAATGCTCTTTAGTTTTGCCTTCAGATTTGCTTTGATTCCGCTGCGCTTGCTTTGGTGACATTTTCTGGAGGCGTTCTTCTCCCCGGCGGCTGAATTCACCTCCCTTCACACAACAACGCCCGTCAGTCACTTATCTCCCAACTCGGCGTCTTGGTAGCAGGACCCATAGGAAAAGCCAACGGCAAACAGGGGCAGGGGGGAGGGAGGGGAATTCTCAATGAAAAGCTCAGCCACGTTTATTTCTGCACGTACGGGCTTCAGTAACCTTCTTCATTGGGTGGCCAAAGAGAATGCGGTGGGAAGCCCGTAACCCGTGGATGGCCAGAGGATCCGGGCTTATTCTGAGGCGTCGCTCGGGAGGGGTGGGGTGATGCCAAGGGCCCGACGTGGTGCTTTGCCGTATGAAATCCCAGCAGCTTCTGCCAGCTGCAGCAGGACTGGGCTGTGTGGGCGCCAAGCCGCGGGGCCACACACAGCCTCCGAGGCTCAGCACCCACACGGCCAACCAGGGCTTTTTTTTTTTTTTAAAAAAAAAAAAAGTGAAGAAAAAAAAAATTGCTGAATCAGACTCTCGGAGTCTAACCAAAAAACATGCACATAAACTATAATTTTTATTATAAAAACTCTGGTTGGGAACAGAGATGCTGTAGAAAAGCTGGAGAAGAGGGGAAATATTCCTCGTGTTAAAAGCAAGCTGGAGTTCATGGCGTTTGACCACAATAGTTTTCTTGGCTGCTACAGTTCTATGACTGATTTAAGAGGGTTTAAGGTTAATAAACCATAGTTGCATGTTATTATCTGTGCAGCTCTTGCACTCTTGCTAGCAATGCCATTTATTCCTAGATTTATGATGATCACTGTACTAGTATAGAGGTTATGGGTTTTTTAGGAACATTTGCTGGTGGAGGGGAAAAATGAGAGAGTAGGGGGGAGAGAGACTTGGTCTTCTAACCTGTAGCGCTGCTACATCTAGGCCATAAAAGGCATTGGTCCATAACCTGGCCCAAAACCTAGAATGCACAAAAAAACCCCAAACTTCTCCTCACCTAACAAGCACGACCATAAATTCAAATGTATCAAACAGCATTGCTGGTCTCAACATGACTGACTGATGGGTGGGTCATGAAAAGAGTAGGTAAGTACAAGAAGAAATAGCAAAATTAAAATGCTGTCCCTTGGCAAAAGAGGTGGCCTTTGCCTTTAGTAAATTCCACAATAATTGTTTTATTTTTAAAGAAAAAAAAATAGGGTTGTGCTTTTTTTTTCTTTTTCTTTTAGCCTTTCATTGATTCAAGGCTTTAAAACCATACTATAAAAGCTGAAGGATATTAATCCGTCATAAAAAGCTTAACATACGATGATATAAATGGCAGGAAAATGATCTACAACAGTGTTAAACCACAGAATAATTATTAATTATTAAAGCCTCAGCTCCAAAATATTCTAAAGGAGTTTTCCTGCTTTCTGTTAGTTCAGGAAGAGAAAAAAGTAAGAAAGAAAGAAAAGCCTATAGTCCGTTTCCAGTCTCTCATGCTTTCTGAGCTGAACTCTGCATACAAATCTATATTTGTAAGACACCCTCATCTACCAGTTAATCAAAGCCCTGGAAATTCAAGGAAACCTGTGTTTATGGAAATCTGGCATTTCTGTAAAGTTTTGAATGAGAGCTAAATAGAGCAGTTCATCTCATTGAAACTAATGGCTTCTGCCAAGTGGTTTTGCAGCGCTGGGTCTTCTGGCACAGTCAGCATTTAGGAATTCATTTATGAGCTGGGTTAGCTGGAGACTCTGGAATTCAAATTTATGTCTAAGACTTAGTGGTTTATTCCTGATAGGTCTCTGTAAAGAAATTGTAATCAATTTACCAAACTCCAACTTTGTAATATGCAGAATAGAAAGCTAGCCTTTTTTGCCTTTCTTTTTTTTTCATGATTTAGGGCTTGGGATTTTTTTTTCCCCCTTTCCCCAGCGGACAATTGCAAACTGTACACATGTACATTGTGTGGCTGAAGGGGGTTTCTTAATCACCCATTCATACTTGCTTTTGAAAAAGCTTTGTCCTTGTGCTCTTGACTCGGCTTCCTATGGGCCTGATCCTGCTCCCGCTGGAAGTGCTCACATTTTCCTGCGGGGGAACAGAATCTCACTTCAGATGAAGTCACAGTTGCACATAAAAGGCAGAGAAAAGTGTGACTTGTCACACAAGTTGATTTTATTTCAATCAGTGTTTGCATGAACAGGCAGCCAGGGTCCATTAAGTACTTGGTTGATTTGCTTAAAAAATGTATGTCTCCAGGAGCTGGCCAGCATATTTGAATATTGGCTTTTTTTCTGAGTCATAAAAACCTAGACATTTTTAGCAAGCAATGAACAAGAATTGCTCTACCCTTTCAATGCAACTATAAATTTGTTCCTTTTTTCCCCTTTTAGAACTCCTTTGAAGAACTCATTGAATAAATTAACAACTTGGAAAGCTGCCTGCCGTTTTTGTTGGCTTTGGGTTTCAGGGAGTTGCTTGGTAAACAAAAGTCAATGGATTCAAACAGTAACAAAGTAATTTAAATGATTAATCAAGTGTTAAAACTAGCTTAACCTCTCCTGTTTTACAAACTCTATATCACCCTCACTAAACTAATAGAGGAATAAGACACCCGTCTGGAAATCTCATCTGAAATATTAGATTGAGAATCAAAAATTCAGCCAAGCAGTGTGGTTTGTAGGGATATCCTGGCGGATAATAAATTGCATTAATCTTACTTAAATTTTCCATCTAAATCATGTCTTGAGACCATATTGCACTGAGGGGAATGTGCCTCGCTTTGAATGCATTGTGCTACTGAAAAGGTTATTAAAAGGGGAAAAAAAACAGATAATGACTTTTCTTGTTTTTCTTCTGACTACTTTTTCCAATATTGAGGAACCTACATTAAATACTCTGGCACCTAATGAAGAAAGTCTGCTTTCTCCTGCCAGTGCTTATGTTTTCTAATAGAAGATAAGAAACTCACATACTCAGAACACTTGAGGCAATTTTATTTTTTTTTCTGGCCAGAAATTATATGTGTGGACAAAAATAACCCCAGAGTTTTCCCAGCATCGTCAGAGCTAAGTATTTTCCTTGTCTTGCTCATTCAGAAGAATTTCACTTTTCCAGCTACCCGGAGTATGAAAACAATATCAGAAAAGCTCCCCTGGGTTTTTTCATCGACTTGCAAATCTGAAAGAAGTCCAAAGGTTATGAAGTCCTGCCCATCTTTGCTGCTTCTGCTCACCACCTACCATACCAACGTCATTTCCTAAGTCTTAAATGAAGTAGAAGATACTACAATGAAAGGTGGAGTTGCTGAAAAGCACAACCCCTCATTAATCGGGAGTGATGCCGTCGGCCGCACCGATGGGTGGGAAGTGGAGCTCCTCAGGCAGGACCATGGCTCCGCGTTGTGAGGTTGTTGAGGCTGATGGAGGGGACCACGCCAATGTCCTGAGACTGGGCATATGCCCCAGCTGGATCAGGGCTGCGATGGGCAGGGGCAGCCCTGGGGCTCCTGCTCAACTCAAACAATGGGCCAAACAAGGGGTGATGCCAGCATGGCCATGAGGAGACCAAGCCGGCTGGTGTCTGAGGAAGCTGCTTCCACAGGGCTTCAGTGTCTTGCCTGAGGTCTTCACTCATCTAAAGGATTAGCGAGTACAAATTGAGGAGGAAACCGCTGCCAGTTGGCACCAGAAAAGCCATGGATGTGCTGTCGGTGCAGAACGCAGCCATGGTCATCGTTCTGTTTGGGGAGACAGGAGGGGACAGAGAGATGACAGAAGGAATAAGTCCCCAGGAATCAGCAGGCCGGCCTGATGTGCCGGTTAGACGAGGCGGCAGTGTGGCTGCTGCCAGAGCTGTCCACAGAAAGATGCGATTATCACCAAACACATCAGCAACCACATCATTCAGGGCTGAGAGGAGAATTATTTCCAAAGACCATTACACAACATTATGCAATGTCGCGCTGATGAGCAATTTTGTCCTCTTCCTATGAAAATGTGGCCTTGGAAGCCCTGAAAAGTGTTCAGCAGCTTCTGCCAGTATTTCGCCCCCAGTCCCAAGTCTTAGAGCGCTGTGAGAACAGAAGTGCACCAGGCTGGTCCGAAATGAGCCTTTCACAAAGGCTGTCCGCTCCGTAAACACTGCGGTCGTCACAGCAAAGCTCTGGTGGCTTTTCAGAGCCCCACAAGAAGGGCTGTCTGTCCCAAAATAATGTTTTTCACTCTTTCTGCAGCATCAAAAGCCCAAGATATGTCAGATCTATTTTCCACGCAAATTGTTTTTGCACAACTAGGAAAATACTGAACCAGCAAATTCTTCTTGGGAAACAAATTCCCATTAAAATCAATGAGGCAAGCTTCCCACTTGTTTCTGTGGAGTTTTGTTATGTATTAAACAGCCTCATTTCACTTGTATTTAGGACTAACAACAATTTAATATGCTGCTGCTAAGTCACAAATCAAGCATAAAAATGAGTCATCTGAGCTCAAAGTTTGTACATTTCTTTACACAATTGTTGCAGTCATCATCCAACCTGACTTTAAATTCTGGTAAATCATAATTAACGTTGTGCTTCAGAGGTAGTAAATACTTTCAAGGCACCTGAAGAGTCTTAATTCTTCCCTGAAGTCCAGACATGCAGAAGTGGAAAAAGGAGGGGAGGGAGGCAATTTAAGAAACAATGAGGCTTTTAAAAATCAATTTGTTCTCATTTAAGGTCATAAACAGTGAAATAGCAATCTGACTTGATTTCAAGAGAGGATTAATGTTGCCTGGGTGGGTTTGCCCTTCCTTTTTTTGCCTTAACCCATTTGGATTTGCTCCGAGTGCAGCCTTAACTGGGGCTTACAATGCCCGAGTTGGGGTAAATGTATTACCATGTTGGACTTCTCATCCTCTGGATACGGACACATGTTCTCAGTTTTGGCTTCATTTTGATGTAAGGTTTTGTCCTTTTTCCTGTCTGGGAAGTTATCATAGATATGTATGCTCAAAAGGTTTAGGCCAGTTCAGAACTGTTCCAAAAATTCAGCAAATTCCAATTCAGAACTAGAATTTATCCCCCCTTATGAGTAATACCATGAGCTGGACCCCATCGCCCAGCCACCTCCAGGCTTGTATCCTGTGTTTGGGGTTACCTTTTCTGGGAGAGGGCCAGGACGAGCAGCAGGAACCCTTTCCACCCCTGGGTCTCCTGCATGTTGAGTTTTGGGGTGCAGAACCAAAGTGCCAGCACAATCCTTACCCAGCACCGGGGAGTTCCCCCTCCCAGAGCAGGGTGTGAATGGCACTGCCGGCCCCATCCCTCGGGAGCAACACGCAGGTCAGGATGTGCACCAGGAGCCCATCGCCTACAGCTCAGTGTTGTTCCCGCATCCAGTGGCGTGGATTCACAGAGCTCCCACTGATCTCCAGGATCAGTTTCCTGCCAGCCCTAAAGGGCTCATCTGGTTTTAATGCCCAGAGTGATTTGTTTTCTTTATGGACAGTGTGGTTGCAAAACCATGTTGTTTAAGATTAAGCTTCTTTCATCTGGACAATGGCAGCAACAACAACAACAAAGAAAAAAATGCTTTTGAAAATAACGAAAAAAAATCAAGTAACTTTTTTTTTTGTGTGTGTATAAAAGAAAGTAATTACATCCAGGCATCCAGGCTGACCACAAATGCCAAGTTTGTGCTTGATGCAGTTTTAACTGGTTGAAATATTATTTCTAAATAAACAGAGTTTAAAATGGAAATTCTGACAAAGCTTTAACTATATCGCTATTACTATCATGTTAAATCATTGTTATTGTCCTAGTGGTGTCAGTGCATGGCTACAATTGCCTGTGGAATGATGAAAGCTCAAACCCAAAAAACTCAGCTTCTCATCTAAATTTCAGAGTATTCATCTAGAGGAGAATTACACCCACCCAACCTTTTAGCATGAAGTCATACTGGATTTGTTATAATAAACAAGTTATTAGATGTAGCTTCTCTCCTAAATCATTTACATGCTGTGCAGCTATTCAAGGACCTCTGGTTTATTTTCAGTACCCATACCTTATCTTGGGTACTCATCACAGCAGTAATAGTTGGTGCAGTGATTTAATAGAGTGTTGTCCACACTGACCTTTATTTCTTGTTTTGCTGGAATTTTTTACTGGAATCTTTCAACAGGGATTTTTTTGGGTGTCAGCTGTTGCAAAAAGGCTTCAGCAAGGTACAAATGGTTAGATTTGGTTTAGAACATTTATTTGAATATTAGCACATTTGGAAACCATGGAATTAACTTGGTGAAAGTGTGACTATGGTAATAAAACCGGACCACGCAGAGCTGGACTCTCCTAACTGAAAAGACTTTTTCTGTCTCACATGGACTCAGTTTTTTATTAACAAAATTAAATTCACACTCTTTTTGTCTACTCTCACTGGGCAGCATCTACCACGAATATTTATGATGGTGTCCTCCAGCTCCTGCATATAGTAGTCATGCAAGCAATAAGTAGGAACACCCTCTAGTTTCTGCTGAGAGATTATTCAACTGGGCCTCGTCATTGAGAAGCACCATGGACAAAAGGGAAGAAAAGCAAAGTTTCTGCCCCAAAGGGCTCCCGGTGCTGCCCACTGGCGGCTCAGAGCCCCACCACCCCAGGCGAGGAAGCTGGGACCCACATCGGCCACACAAACCCACTGCTCTTCCAGAGACAGTGATGCTGCACCACCTTCAGCGTCATCTGCCGGCATTTCCACCGTGAAATAGACGATTATTCTTGCACGTGCATGCAAAAAAATTCATGTATGTGCCCAAAGACCTGCACAGGTTACAGATTTTAAAACCATTTGTAGGTTTAGGCACTTGTTTACCATTAACAGCCAAATCTTGCTGTCTACCCAGCTCCTTACTGTCACCTTTTACAGTCCATCAGGACCGGATGGTTCCTG
Source organism: Limosa lapponica baueri (assembly GCA_002844005.1). Lineage (NCBI taxonomy): Eukaryota > Metazoa > Chordata > Aves > Charadriiformes > Scolopacidae > Limosa > Limosa lapponica. Next base: position 143,161 of record KZ506469.1, read on the forward strand.
CTGGCCTGGTGGTTCTGTGGAAACACAAAAGCAAAGAAACGACCCATCCTCGGAGCCCATGGGTGCTGCAGTCCCCCTGGCTGTGCAGGCCTGTGTAAGCACCAGCCGTCCTGCCCTGCACAGCCGCGAGTGAAGGTGCTGCTGGTGCAAATCCATCATTTTAAGTGGAATGCTGACAGGTGGTTATTTGTGGAAGCCCATGTCTGAGGAATATGTGTATATACGTAGTGCAGCTCACAGGAGGATACAGACATCGCCGTCAGAGAGCAAAACCATCCAGCAGGCTTTGTGCAAAGCCACTCTTTCTGTCTTGGAGGAACCGAGGCTTGAAAGATCCTTGGCAGTAGGTTGAAAGCTCGCTTTCTCGTCTAATCGCTGGTGAAAACGACTGTGGTGTCCAGGTGTTACAGCTGGACAGTTTGCCTTGCTCTGTGCATTGCTACTTCCTTCCTGAGACAATAACGAAACCCTATCAGCCTACTGCGATGGCCACTGGGAGGAATATTTCTTCCCCTTCTGTGTCAGCCAGTTTGTATTTCTCGCCCATTCTGTCTCCCTGTATTTGCCTCGTTAAATCCCTCCTTTCCTCTGAAATACATGGTCTGTGGGAGGGCAACAGACAGGGTTCGGTGCCTGCTTGCCCCCGCTGCCTGTGAATGACAAGCCAAGGCAAAGCACGTATGGGCAACACTCCTTGATGGTCCTCATCTCTGGACACAGGTGGACAGACAGGTTTGGACAAGAGAAGGAGGAAAAGCTGGAGGAACTAAAACTGTCCCCAGCCTTTCCTAACCCACTACTTCCAGTACCCCTCGTTTGGATATTATTACTCATGGCCATGGGGCACCAGCCACAGCTCTGCAGGCAGCAGGCCCCAGGGACTCCAGGGTCAGCACATCCCTGGGCCAGGAGCATCCCGCTGCCAGGAGGCTTCCCTGCAGCAGTTTGGAAAGGGCTGGAGGAGCCAAGCTGCCTTCAGCGTCACCACCGCTATGGAGGCCATGGCAGGGAGCGTCCGTCTTCACCTCTGCTTGTCCACAAAACACTGAGCTCAGTCACAGATTCAGGGTATGAAGGTCCTTGGGTAGGGACGAGATCCTCCTCGGTGCAGACCCCAGGGTGGGCTGGGCTCCTAGACCCCGTGCCCACCATAAGCTAGTTTTAGCAAGCCCTCTATCCGTCTGTGGATGGCCTGTCTAAAAGCTCTAAACTTTCTGGCTTGCTGAGCTGGACACCTTAAACAAGGGCTTACTTCCAAAGGTGCTGGCACCTGCAGTTTTCTCAGAAGTTATTTCTTCTTAGTTGTTTTCCCCTAACTGAACGTTTTCTTGCTTCACCTGTTTAGTGTTTCAGTCTTCATTCTTCTAATTTTATTAGAGAAAAAGGTGGTGCTCTGAACAAGACAGAGATAGAAAGCAGAACACAAAAAAAAAGGAAAAAAAAACCCACTGAATTTCCAATAGCTCAATTTCAGCTTATTTTAGTGAAATAATCCAAGTTTGGTTTCCCTTTATGTCTGAAGAAAAAAAAAGGCCTGAGTTCTCATTAGCTTGGTGCTATTCATGAGATCTCTGGTTCTTACTGCATTTGCTGGAGCCTAAATATGAAGTGCAGAGAGGTGCCAAACTGAGTGAAAACATGCTTTTCTGAGCAAGAAGGCAATTAGGGCTGGGCTTGGAATAGGCCTCATGTTGGCTGAATGGCTGCTATGCTGCAAAGCAGTTGTGCCATGTCCCACAGCAATGACGTCCTGAATCGAATTATTCTTCTCCGAACTTCCCATTTTTGGGTAACCCAGACTCAGTTTTAATCCTGGCTGCAACTTTACTGGGCTACACTAAAACCTAGACGTGAAGCACTTCTGAACTCTGAGATAGTTTAAATACAAATCTGGCCCCGGATTTACCGTTAGGACATGTCTGTGGCCCCCATCATCAGAACACACTGTAATTAATAACAGCCAGGGGAGGGGGTTTCACCCCCAGGCCCAGTGGCACTTTATAAGAATGGACGTACTGTTTCTCCTATTCTGCAAATGAGGAAACTGGCTCGTTTCACGCTGTTTGTCTCATCGTCTGTAGCCCAACAGTCACTTTGGTGGGTCATGCTCAGCCCACGAAGGAGTCCAGTGCTGGCAATAAAGCCACAGCTCTTTATTTGAATTAGTACTGCAATGGCAGCCTGATTTACAGACTCTTCTGCTGCCGGGGTCAAAAATTAAGTCACTTTTCAGCCAAGGGGGCAGACCTGCCAACTGTAATTAAAAGCTTTCCTTTGAAATATGTGTCAGACTTTACACATGGTGAAAAGTGCTTCTCACAATATGAGCTTTCAGGTTGCTGCGCTGAACAACCTCCATGCGGCTAACCACTTCTCTGCTGGGTCCCAACAGCATCTGTTCCTTTGCCAACATTTTCCTGGCATCCCACCGAAGTCAGCGGAGCGTGCCGCGCTGCCAGGTAGGGCCAGGAGCAGTTAAGAGGTTAATGGACTCGATCCGACTTCAAACAGCGAGGCAAACCCCAGAGGTGAAGCAAACAGACTGCTATCAAACGAGGAAAACAGATAGAGCTTGTGATGATTTGAGTGATTGCAGGAGAGGTTCTCTCATGCAGATGATGCTCTTCCCACCCCTTCTCCAGGATGTGCGCTGGCTGGAAGGGAGTCATCGATCACAGCCTGCACGAGAGTCTGAAAACCCCTAATTCAGGGAAGCAATCAAAGGTAACTGTGTCCCTGAGTCATCTGGGCTCTTCTGAAAACCCCAGTGTCATCTCCCTGCTCTGGAAGGAGCTACCTCCAAAACTCCAGCTCCTGCCCGGCAGGTCTAGCCCTGTCCTGGCTGCCCCTCAGCCCCACTCTTCAGCTTTAGGGGGGGCTTTCCCTGCAGCCCCCACCACACCCACTGCTTCTCAGGTGGATTCAGCTCTCTGTGGAGAGTCACACAGAAGTCTTTCTTGTGAGATTTCCAGAGCTCCTCATCTCCAGCCAAGTCAGAAATACTGCAAGCGCAGCCACCTTGTGGCATTGGAGTATCTGCGCTTTCGGTCCCGGGAGACAACAGGAAGCACAGAGTCAAGCCAGAATTTAAAATAAATACATAAAAGTTAAGCAAATATTTTTGAACCTCTCCAGCAGGTTTGGGTTTTGTTTGATTCAAGGTAATAATAATACTTAGCACTTACAGTGTAGTTTATAGTTCAAAAGCCCTGTACAGACTTTAACTGCTTAGGTTTTGGGCAATGGTCTGGGTCAGCTCATGTTTGATCTGCATCAGTTCTCCCATGCCTGGAGAGTATATTTAAGAAGTCAGAAGAGACAAGTGGGAATATGCTTTGTGTCTTTTGGGTTCTTCTTTCAATTTTTGCCACTGAGCCCATTTATAGGAAATCATTCCACCCCTTCCTACCTTAGTTTACCCAGCAGAGAACATGTTCCCCAGCCTCACTTGCAGGCCTGTTGAGAGATTTAATTTCAGTGATGCATCTGAGGTCCTCTGACAGTTGACATACAGATACAGATGTTTCTCATTCTTTCTCACTTGCCTGGTGAAAATTAAAGCCTAAATTGTGAATGAAATACATACTGGCAGCTAAACAGCTCAAACCATCCACGGTTACCTACATTGTTCTAATAGTAATCTCATCCACTGCCTGAGGCAAAAGGGTTTTGAAAAGGTTGCAGTAAAATATGTAAATAGATGAACCATATGCATGAAAAAAATTCTCTCGGGTCCTAGTGTGTGTCTATTGTGGCTTGAGCTCTGCTTCCAAGCCTTGTTTTTCCAAGAGTCAGCTTTAAAGCTCGGCATAGCTACTGGACCAGTTTATGATCTAAAGACATATTTACAAGTTCAAACCACTTCAGGAGCTAATTATATTCTGGACATGCTACAATATTTGGATGCCAAAACGTCCGTATTCTTTGAAATGAATGTTTGGTAGCTTTCTCAAGAAGACCTCGTTTCACAAACTCCAGTTACAACAAATGAACACATGTTCCTCTTTTTGTTTCCTCTTTTTTTGCTGAATTTAAGAAAAAAAGTAATCATACCGCAATGAAAAACACTTCATTTTCTCATTAAAAAGTACATTTCAGCAGCTTTTCATCACACTGTCCTGCCACCCTCAGCTTTCTGCGAAGGAGATGGTCTGCTAGCAGCCAGCGTGGGATGGAGAAGGCACACGAATGAGCATGGAAAAGCAAGAATTCTTTCTCCATCGACTCCAGTGAGTGCAAGGAGAGGCTCAGGTTAAGGGGAGCAGCAGTCATCAACTGAGGCTCCTTGTTCCTCAGTCCGTTGGTTGATTCTCTCACCTCCATATTTCTCATGGAGCCAGCAAGTGGACGACCTGAGTGGAGGTGGAGAGGGCTGGTCTCATGGGACCTGGTCCTTGCCCCATACAGTATATAGCACCAGGCCAGGCATGTCTGCCTTGATTTCCCAGTGTTGTGCCCGCTGGGGAACCTGCAGATCTCTGTGGATGTGGAAGTTGCTGGACGCTTCGCTGGTCATGCTCAGGCAACAGCCTGAAGCCACCAGAGAAGGAAATCAAGGGCCGCAGGAAATTCCTCCCTGACTTCAGCATGCATTTGGTGAGGTTCAAAGTGTGCAACGGTGAGGGAGGACACCAGCAACAGCGGGAGCTCTGGGAAGAGACTTGTGATGAGCCTCCATGACAGGAGCTATTGCTGGTGGTGCAGAGGAGCTCAGCCCTGGCACAGGGGGAGCCCCTTGGGTCTCTGCCTGGTGCAGGCAGCAGCTGGTGAAAAGGCAGGAAGATACTGGCAGGAGAAGGCTGGAGGCCGAGCTGCTTTGCAGGACCCACTGCAGTGTCATACGGTAATGAGGGCTACAAGCAGTGTGTGACACCCCAGCCCGGTGCGCACGTCACAGCCACGTCTGAGTGCAACCTATTTGCCATAGCTAGAACCAAGTTTTTCAAGTTTTCCTTCTCACAACTGATCATTTAATGTCCCTATGATTTTTCTTGCTGCTTATTCTCCATAGACATTGCCACCTCTTTGATCTCTGCATAAATATATGCAGCTCTTGAGCACACTGTTTACATAGATTAAAAGGAATCCTAAACCTTACATGTACACACTGATAACCTCAAATCTGATTTGTGATTGAGTACCTGAAAATGGCTTTTACTCTCTGGAATTTTAAGGTTTACAACAACAAGCCAGATGTCTTAAGCCTTAGACAGTGCGGGCTTTCCCCTTTGAATACAGCAAACACTGGCCTCCACAGTGAGGTCGGATCTCCGGCAGCGGTGCCTCCGAATACCAGAATGGCATCCGAGCCTGTGAATTTTGCTGTGATCCACAGAGCCGGCTTTATCTCCTATGAGCAGGATCAGTTTATGCATCATCCTGACAGTGCAAGTGTCCCGAGAGAGGTGTGCTCTGCTCTTAAGCTCTTCTCTGAACCAGAGAAACCAGACCTTACAACATAACGCGGTCGGGCGCAGGAAGTACCTTGAATGCTATCAAGTCACTGCTGAATTTGTACAATTTCTGTATATGTTCGAAACCCGATGAGCTGTATTGCTCACAATCCTTCTCAGTAAGGTGGCCTCGTGTTTGCAAAAGAAAGGAATGAGAAATGTTAGCACAACTCTCAAGATTATGAAACTGGGGAACACTGCGTATATTTAACATGTATATTAAGGCCAGTAACTTTCACAGCTTGAATTCCTTGATTCATTACTTACTGTAGTTGTATCTTCATAGGTATCATCACTGATTCTTAGCACTTTAATTATAATTTTAAAATTGTATTGTGAGCAGTGTTCTTGCCAGTGGAGCTGCGTACCAATATAGACTGCAGGAAAATGAGGGAACAGCTTGTGTGTCTACACCAACACCAAAACCACTCCAACTTACCAGACAACCTCACAAACATTCATAGGCCCGTTAATTATAAACTGTAGTCATTAGAGGCTATTTTTTTCCCATGTACACCGACCACAGGACTTCCCTGAATTAAATCTTGCTTGAGCTGAGGTGGATCATTCAGAAAAAAAGACACACTGTAAGATGAGATCACAAAGATGTTTCTGTAGTACCTGTACTGGGACTGGGGCTTTCAGAGCATGAGCGCCAGCATCAACCCAGAGTCACAGCAGCCTTTGATGGACAGGGCATGGGGACCCTTAGGTGAGGAGCAATCTGTTACCTCATCGCTGAGGTTAATCCTCTACTACCACATCTGTGTGAGCACCGTGCTGCTTAGCTCAGCTCATCTAAGGCAACACCAGCTTCAAGGAGCCTGTGGTTATTTTTAAAAAGCCACAAAAGCTGTAGAGAGGCTTCCTTCTACACATTTGTTTCTGGGAGCCTCTAGACAGGTAGAAAAATCATGGCAATGCAGGAACAGGAAATATCTTATCTGCTACAGAGTTATTTTCAGGACTGAGATGCCACAATGCACTGATTTAAATGATGCCGAGATCCTATATTAATGGGGTGTGGTGGGCGGAATGAGTTCCCGTCGAATTGCACACAATCCTGAAGCAGACAGCGTTTGGGGAAGATCATACTTACACTGAATAAAGACAGGCTGCTTATGGCCTGAATCAGCACGTGAAGCTGCCATACAGTAAGTCACAAGTGCATGGAAATTTACCTCACCAAGAAGAGATACTGTGATAACATTTAACAGATTATTTTTTTTTTCCACCTGGCACTTGACACTTTAGTCCTTTTCAAGTGTCTGACCACCTCCATGTGCTTCGGAAGCCTCTCTGCCAATCCCAACAAGGCTTGAGAAGATCACAGGAGTTTTCACATACTTGGCTGCCCCAACTTATTAAACAGTCTCCTTATAGGATGTTTTTATTTTTCAGCCTATATCCCAAAAATCTGATGTTCTTGGACAAGGAAATGTGATTGCGGGTGGGCTCAGGAGTTTCTACCCTCTCTGCTTTCCTACCTGGTATAAGGAAAGTTCTTTAGACTAGAAAGAGGCTTCTCCCAGACTTCTCTGAGCGGTGATTTCACAGCCCTAACGCACACTGAATGGCTCGTAGCCATATGTACAGCCAGCCCTTCGGCTGATAAAAACGCGCAGAGTGCCAGGGGTTTGCCCTTCACTCTGTGAAGGATGGCTCACGTTCATCAAAGGCTGCAAAATCAAGCTATGAATTTTATAGCTGTAGTGTATGGATCACCCAATAAAGTCTCCAAATGGGACCTGTAGATCTTTAAAAGCACACTTTTTAGTGAAAACATCTACATGGATCCAATGCTGACTTTGAAAAAAGGAATTCCCTCTGTCCCACAAAAACTCACACCTTCCTCACTCCACCTTATTTCCAAGGGAAGCCAAGGCAAAGAGAGAGGCTTTGTAACACATGTTGAAGGTCAGAAAAGCCAAACACACATTCCTGGTAAAGCCTTGCCCCAGAAGACGTGTAGGAAATCCACGCAGCCCTGCCAGTCTTGAAGGCCGGTTTAGAAAGTCAGGGTAGAGTACATTTGTGCTAGTGTTTGATATCGATATCTGCCCCTGAACTAGTCTACTTGACCCCATAATATCAACTTAAAGGGAAAAAGGCACTTCCAGAATGCGACTCATATCTTCCTGAGATAGATGATGAAGTGTCGTGGGTTGGCCAAATTAATCATGCCCTCATAGAGGCTGTATCTCTCCATGAAGAGGCCAGCTAGACGTCAGAAACTACTCTGTGGGCACCTGTACTGGAGATGTTAAGGCAAGTGAATCCCACTGGAAGAGACTTTCCTAAAGATACCCAAGGCCTCTGCTTTAAAGTAATGATAATATTGCAAGAGTTCCAAAAATAGTTATTTCCTGAGTTACCAAGATTTAATGAATTCTAGAACTTTCCTAAATGATGTTTCCTACTAGAGTCTTCAACCCACATTCCTCCTGCTTTCCTGGGGTCAGCTGTGGGTAAAATAAAGTGAGTCTGAGGACTGATGACTGCTGAATCCCTGCAAGCATGGGACAGCCTAGGGAGTCACAGCTTGTTTTCTACAGCTTTTTGTTCTTCAGGAAGCTCTCTGAATATCTTTACAGCCTACCTTACTCTTTTGTGCCTGCTTGGCTCCACCAGCCAGCATGTTTGAAGGATAGAAGCAACGCTCTAACTATCCCTACCCAACTTACCAGTCTGTGTTCACATCCATCTGTCAAGGAGGCTTAACAGTCTAGACCATGGAGGCTTCTCTTCCAGTTGCTCCACACTGTTGCCTCAGAACAGAAACAAAGTACAGGAGCAAGAGGAGGACGGAGATGTAGCTCTGTATGTCTTGCTACTGCTTTACATCCATGTGCACCAAGGTCTGAACCCCAAAGCGGTTTGTACTATGAGTCTCAGTATCTCAGAAGAAGGAAAATGCAGTGATGCTGTTGTACAGCCTTGAGTTCCTGGTCAGTCCCCCATTGCCACCCATCCTGGCCAATACTGAGTTGCCATCTTCGTTCGCTCCTGCTGATTTCTTTCCAGCAACATATCCAGACTGAAGAGCATATAATCTCTCAGGAGTCATAGGTAGATTTCTCCTTAGCAATACTTATTATCTGAGCCAGGCGGGAAGGATCTGGTGGGCCCTTACAGAAAACCTCCAAGGCTGGTGAACACCCCTGCATGATTTGCTCTTGTTTTGCCATTGCTAGTCCACCAGTCAGGAGAACTGTTATTGAGCAAGAGTGCTTGAAGGTACTGTGCACATCAGAGAGAAAGTGCTGCCAACTCCTTTAATTCATCTATATCAATCCTATTTGGTATCAGTGGGATATATTCATCCAGAGAATGCCTGACTGTCAGCAAAAAGGGCAACTCTTCTTTTCAGGATTTGTCTTCCTGCAAAGATTAAGGACAGGGTCTCTAACTCTTTCTGTCATGGAGAACTTGCCCCTTTAATGTGGGTCCAAAGTCCCTGCGACTGAACATATGCTTCCCAGATGGACCTAATTAAGACTATGTGGCGGCATTTGGGGGTGAATAAATAGAGAAGGAGGAAACTTGCTTAGTGGGAGGTCTATGGAAAGAGCTGCAGAGGACTGAGAATTGGGAGACCACTAGAGTGACCGGCTGGTGTCTTCTCACTGAGAGCCACAAAGAGAGGAAGGCTTGTGGACTGAGTCCTTCATGTTACGGAGTCAAACTTGAAGGCCAAAGGATATGGGGAACAGCAGAAACAGAATAAAAAATACATCTCATGGTGTGTCTGGAGAGAAACAGCTCTCTCTGAGGCAACTAAGACATTCCTGCAGGGAAGGACAGGAGAGAACTGCAGCTGAAGGGGCTGTTCACGAGGGCAGATCAAGAGCTGTGGAAACAGCAGAAGGCAGCATAACTGCAACATTTGTCATGTTTGTAATACCTCTGTTTGGGACAGAGCTGGTTCATTTTCAACCATTTGTAAAGCTGATGAATGCTACTTCTGTTTTCTCTCCTCAGAGAGCCATGTCTTCTTAAAGGGTAATATTGTAAGATTCTCAAAGGAGTAAGTAATTAGATTTTTCCTTACCTGCTGCAAGGCACTTGCTCGGCCTCTCTCTCCCTTGGTAGGGCACCTGACCAGCTCTCATCACTTTGTTCACTCACACCAGCACCTATCTTTCAACAAGCAGGAATTGAGAACCTACGATTTTGGAAACCAGTGTTGGAAGGCATTGGCGAGTTTGGAGGAGAGTTAACAATAAACAGAACATCATTTGATATTACATGAAGCAGAGGAATGGCTGCAGCATCATGGTTGTAAATTCTTTGGACCAGTGACTGTTCTTGGCCATGAACACACCACCTGGAAGAATGGGGCCACATTAGGGTTTCTGGGAAGTCCTATCATGCTACTAATGAACAAGTGTGGACTTCTCCAGTCAAATGGTTGGCCGTCATCTCCCAAAGGAGGCCTGCACTTCAGCTCCTGCATGCACATTTAGTTCTGACTTACAGACCTGCTGAAATCTGGTGGGAGAAGTGACACCACGGCCGTGAAACTGGGACTGGGTTTCATACAAATACAGTTTCACACACCAGGCTTTTTACACGGTCTTGAAAAAGCCCAAGATCTGTATGCTATTGGTGCAATTTCATAGTCATTGCTAGTCTATTGGAAAGGTCTTGTTAGAAGTCCTATAATCTGCCACAGCAAGGTGCATCGATCCCCCCTGGGACAGTCACCTCTTTACATCCCACCTGGGCTGAGGATCAAAAACTGAAGACCTCAGGCTGGCCAAAGGGAAAGGGGTCTGTGCTCTCATCTCATGCTTCAAAGGATGACAGTCAGCACAGCAGCAGGAGAGCCACAGGGATGTTGGCAACTCGGTACGAGTGCACAAAGAGACCTGAAGACTCTGGAAATGAAACAGTTCTCCTTGGCTGAGGCCTGAGTCCTCCAGAAGCTGCTCAGGCAGTTTAGTGGGTCTCTGAGCAGAAAGACAGGATGCAGACAGGGGTTTGTGTGTCTCTACCAGGTTAGGGAATAAATTTAGAGTAAAGTATTGGGAGAGAAAAAACAAGTGCAGACACAGCAGTCACAAAACAGCCACAGCATCTCGGGCAGAACAAACATTAAATCTGAAGGGGAATTGCATTGCTTCCCATCAAATCATACCATTTACCATTCACCTACGGGCATTGTGTGAGGCAGCACCAGAGATTACACGAATTTCTCTGTGTAAGAGCTCTAACACCGTGTCCTTCCTGTTTCACTCCCTCTCCCCAGCGTTCTCCTCCCGCAGTTCCGAGTCCTTTCCAGGGTCTGACTCCAGTCCCCAGATCCAAGGATAGGGTTTTTTTCTCAGCGAAGACTCCCTTAGACCTCTGGGTTGCAACAGTTCAAGGAATGTGGCTATGGAAGAGCAAAACCCAGAAGAAGTATGAGGTTCATTTTTTAACTAAAATTATGATTTATGAGGAACAGCTGAACAGACTATGTGAGGTTTTATTTAAATAGATTTGAAGGCCACAATGATTTAGTGGAACTGTATATGCTTACTCTGTTGTGAGACTTATACATCACATATGTAAGTACCAGGCTCCTTTTCCTACTGTCTCTATGTTTAGTCTTACACGTGATAACCATGTGCTTTCAGCACCTCACATACACTAATGGGTTTTTTTGTCAGAAAGCCCCTCGAGATTTGAGGGATGGAGAAATGCAATGAACAGACTAAGCACGGCCAGGGAAGCTGTAGGCAGGCTGGGACCAGGCCTCAGGTTCCTCACGTCTCAGCTCCTCCTTTTCCTCCTTGTTCTGCTGCTGCCGTGACCACTCTTCCTCACCCAGAGCTTCATCCTACATGTCTATGTTATTGCCACAAGTGACCGTTCATCTCTGGGAGTCCCCTGGCTGCACCCTAGGGTGGTGAGGAGCAGGCTGGGGACACGTCTGGGAACTGGAGAGATCAGCAGTGGCCCTGGGTGCTGCTGGCCCCTGCCACCAGGAGTCCCTTGCCCTTACTGCCTTCATCGCAACTTAGACAAAGAACCCAGCTGAACTCCTGGCACAGAAATGAACGTGAACACACAGAGAAGAGCTGATGTTCTTCAGAGAAATAGATGGAGACTCACTAGCTTAAAAAGTCACAGAAGAATCAATGAGTCCACTCAAATATAACTGACAGGCTCTGTCTACTTAATCTACTACTCTGCCATGGACAACCTCACTCAGTCAAACCCAGTTCTCCCAAAAAGGCAGGTGCAGACACTTGGACCTGCCCTCATTTCAATGGTGCAATACAGAGCCTCCCCTCCTATGCCAGGTCTAAGACAGGGACAACAATTTAAACTTTTAATAATGAGCTTAGCCCCTACCTCTGGCTAAACCATGCAGAAAGGGAATAATTTGGAACCATTTTCACTCCGGGGGGGGTTTTGTTTGGTGCATGAGATGTGAAGGGTTGAAGGATATTTTCTTTGTCTAGGTCTGCTATTACCATGGCTGAAACTTTAACATATTTTCCTTAGCAAAATACTGTTGAAATAGGGAAGAGCCCTATCTTCAGTTTTAGTCAGGGAAATGTGGGGTCAATTTGTGAATGTGTTTGACAGCCTAAAGATACCAGGTGGGACTTTCAAGAACATCAGTAGGTGTCAAATTGGGCCTTTGATAGCCCATTAGAAATCACCTGTAACTTGAAGTTCCCAAATCTCCTTTAAAATCTGGTTTAAAGTGCCCTCAAACACCCTATGTGTCACTTTTACATCTGTGGGGGAGCAAGGAGCTGAATATTGGTTTCTTATAGCGCAACAGAAGGCACTGAAAACTAATTGGGTTTTCTACCATACAATTACAGAGAAAATTTCTCTGTAAGTTGCATCTGGCAGACCGTCTTTGGTGAGTGTAGCAATCAAAATATATATACTTTTGCACTCCTCACTTTCAAATTTAATTGTATGTTGCTTACAGTGTTTCATAATGTAGAAGACCAATAGAGGTAAGAATGTCTGGTTGCTTTTCTTGCACTTAATAGATAAATGATCTGCTCTGAGACTAACATTGGTGGAAGCTAAGCAGACAATGTTGGGGTTTTTTTGATAAATCTGTGTAATACATAATTATAAATTATAACATAAAATTCTATAATATATAATCTGTTTCTAACCTACCTTTGTCCAGGTAGCTAATAGCTAACATCCCTTATTTATAATGATTCTATTTCTCTTGGGATGGCAACCTGGAGCAAGGTTGATGTCTCACTGTCACCTGTGTATCAATAGGGGTAAGGTTCAGCATTATATAGAAGTAGTGTTTGCACCATCTCACATAGTGGCCAACTAAGACAAGGAGAGCTTAACTGGCCCTTTCACCCCTTTCACCTTTCAATGCTGTAGAACAGGATTGAAATCTATTTCTTCCTATTCCATCATCCATGTTGTTGCTTCTAAAAGAGACAAAACCTCTTCAGAGCCTTGTTTGTGTTTTATTAGTGTTAGGGTGAGACCACAGAGGTCAGCTCTATATCTTAAGTATTTCAGGTCCAGCAGTGTTTGGAGGTAGAGCTGGTCTTACATGAAAGAAATTTGCCACCTGGAAAAAACTGTATTTACATACTAATCTGTTTGCCACTACATGCTGATATATGTGAGCTTAAACCAAAGACTTTATAGATGTGTAGACCTGGAAATCACTGTTGCTAATGAGTTCTACATCTAACCTGTAGGTAGAAAGTTGCCCAGCTCCTAAAGTCTAGAAAAAAAGTCACAGTAAATCCCTGTGATTTGAAAATGTGATGCATTCAGAGGCATACATGCACACTGCAGTGAAGAAATCCTGCTCTGCACATGGTAAAACAAAAGCTTGGGGGAAAACTTACTGCTAAGGTGGGTTGCATCTGTGTTTTTGCAAGCATGTTTACGTAGAGTTTTTAGATCCCAAAACTAGAGGCCTTGCTCAGGCAAAAATCCAACTGGCTGGAATGGAAATGTTGCCTTACGCAGTCTGCAAAGCTGGGCTGGGAGTGTGTGTTTGTATGTTCTGGGCATGCTAAAGGTCAAAGAAAAGGTTGCCAAGACCTCTTATTTGTGTATCCTTCCCCAATATGTAGCCAAGATGCAGGTAAAATTCTCATGACTTTTGAAGAGGCTGCAGAATTTGGCCCATGGGGTATCAAAACAGCTCTGAACAGTAGAGTACAGCTAAATTATTCCAACACCAGACAAATGGGTCTGCCTAACCTAAGCCATAACATTTGAATTATTAATGTTCTCTAATAAAGGGGATAAAGTGTCTGTAGAACAGAGTGTTTCTGAGCTCTGTTAAAGATCATGCCTATTTTAATTTAGAAGTTCAGCTTGAGGAGAGACAATGCTGGCATTGTGTTACAGAGATTTAAAACAAGTCTGTCTTGAGGATTTTCCTCTGTCCTTATCTGTAATAATAGAATTTAAAAAAGAGTCAGAGCAAGAGCAGCAGCACTGGAAAATATCTTTCTCAGAAACTATAGCAGACAGGTCACAACATTTTTAAACAATGATAGTAACATTTATTCTATCAAAGCCATTTTATGTTTTATTTGGAACTCTGGCGCCTTTATTTTTTTAAGCTCTCATAACATGACACTAATTACAGACATCAAGATGCTCTATAGAAGATACCAGTCAAAATCCAGATGCTGCTTCTTTTCCTTTTGCTGCACTCCCACCCCAGCCCTTTTGTGTGCATTACATCATTGCATAGTTTATTTTAAAAGTGCCTCAAAAATGCAATGATAGTAATCGTAGACAGCAGGAAATTGATGGTGAGCACCTCTGGTCTGCAAATTCCTTTACAAAGCACTCCCGCTGCTCATCAGACGACCTTCTTGTTAGCAGAGACCTGAAAATACAGAGGCTTGAAAAATACAGTTCGGATGATGTGTTAAAAAAAAGTTGGGCTAAAGTAATTTTTGACTTAGGACTGTGCGTACACTCTTCCTCTCCTCTGTCTCCTCCACCAAATGGAGATCACCAGATTGGCCAGAGGAGTGGTAGGAGGGTTTGTTCTGGTCCCTCTGGGTGGCTGGTCTGCTGCCCCAGTGCAGTGGGCCAGGGAGGAGCACTGCTTGGCTCCTGCTCCCCAGTGAGCACCCATGGGTGAAGCCTTGGGGTGAAACACCTGAGAGAGACCCACAGCTCAGGGGTGTCAGCCATCCCAGAGAAACACAAGGTGATCCACAGGCCACATCCCTTTTTTGTCACAGTTGGCTGCAGGAAGTCATTGACATTTCTGGAGGAGCTGGTGGGCTCCAAAGCTCTTCAGGAGGTGGCCCCCCACAAAACAGCCATGACTGAAATAACCAAGGGCCCTCAGCCACTAGTGGCAGCACTGGAACCGCAGTCTCCCATGGCTTTTAGAAACCTTGACCAGCTGCCTGTCACAGGTGGTAAAATTACCATCCAGCCTTCAAAACTGTTGAGTTTCACTCAGGCTTGGCTGCATGAGCATCTGTAGGCTACATCTGACATATCAGCTGGGGTAGCATCATCTGGAAGAGCATCTGGGCCAGAACCTGATCTTCTGCATGGCCCCACTGCGTCACAGGGGTTCCCTGCAACTCACACTGTGTCACCCTGGGCCTGGCTGGCATCACCGAAACGGTCGCTTTGGTCAGGATGGTGTGGGCTCAGCCCTGCTGCATGTCACCGGTCACTTAGCACATCCTTGGAGCTCCCTGGTGACACAGATGCACAGCCCGGCCGTGCTGTGGAGCTAAGCGACGGCTGCCTCCCTCACATTTTCCCACAGGCAGGCAGCTCGCAGGATGAAATCCCAGCCCCGTGCAAGTGTGAATCAGGATTTTGGCCAATATGTTGCAACAAACACATTTGTCCTGCAGAGTAAGCAAATAAAGTGGCAACGCTGCACCAGTAAAGAACAGGAAGCTTTTGATGACACTGGCTCCAACTTTTTAGCCTATTAAGATTTCCATTACCCTCAGGGTCATTTTTCAGCAATAAGTAAACACCAATAAATCTGAAATAACAAGTGAAACACATGCACTTAAGCAAAAAAATAATCCTAGTAAATGTCCTTTCCTTTAGCACATTAGAAACGGTCAGCGCAGCGATTCCAGGGTGATTATGAAGCTCTGAAATACATCCCATTCTCCAAAACAAGGGTCACACAAGCCTGCCAAGAGGCAAGACTTAGGTCTTTGCAACCAGGGAGGAACCACAGTTAGAAATCCTGTCGCTGATTTCCTTCATTCCCGTATCTGAGAGGTTCCTTTCCAGTAGTAATAGCAAGGACTGAGATAAATGTGGTGATTTTCCTTCCCCATTCCAGGGCTGTCGGGAGCAGTGAAGTCTGCACACACTTTTGTGTCTACACTGTGCTGTCAAGTCCTTATACTCTGTTTCACGCGTATGGAATCCATGTGTCTAAGTACTACAGAAGTCATTTTCCCAATAGAAGAAAGATTATCTTTTTGCCACTGTCTGTGTTAAAATACCTTGTGGACCTGTGAGCAGATCCAAATTCTTCCTTTTTCATTAAACTGTGGAAGGTTTATTCTACATTTTCAAAAGTAGTCGTTTTAATTTTTCCATTTTCCTTTCTTAAACAGGAAACCTCTCCACTGCTTCTCCACTTTCTCTAAGCTCTTTGTTTATATTCTACTTCCATTACCAGAATCATTCTTACATTTTTCCATCCCCTATTCTGAACAAACATTTACGCTGACTCTGAATGACTCTTATTATATATAAAGGGAAACAACAAAGCAGAAAGGAACAAAAGTAATATCTCTGTGAGAAGATGAAATGGGGCTGTTACCTCCATGCTGAGAGCAGCCTTGGAAGGATACTGTTTGCCAGCCCTGAGCATCCCTGACCACAGGATCATGCTAAACATGTGGAAAGTAGGGACACGTGAATTTTACAGCCGCACGTGTCATGGTTCATGAAAGTAAATTACCTTTTCACTCAGGAGTTTTTATCTAGTTGTATAATTATTAATATATGTCTGCTGCGTTCCCCTCTTCCCACTTGAGCAGAGGAAAAAGGATCCAGCCAATGCAAGGGATGTGGTCCTCGTTCCCGCTTTGGGCTGGCAGCTCCCCCAGCCCCACGCTGCCCGCAAGCCACGGGCAGGGGGGCCAGGAGCACCACCTTGGCTTTCTGGGAAGCCACACTGCCCTGCAGAGCACATCTGGACACATTTGGTCACCAGAAAGGTGTCGACAGCCACAGGGACAAACAGTACAGGGGGTTAGATGGGGTCTCTAGGAGATGCTGCTGTTGGATGTCAGTAGCTTGCGGTTACCGTTACTTGCACTTTCTGTACCAGGAGTCCTCTTCTCAGCTCTCCAAGACGTGTCAGAGCCCAAGCCTGGCTGTCAAACCCTGACCAGCCTCTGACTCTGCGCTGGCAGTGCACACTGCCTGCCATTTGTGCCATTGCAGCAAGGACCTATCTGTCCACACAGCCCATGTAAACTTGTTGTGGAGAGGCGAGGACAAGGACAGCCGTCTTCAAAGAGCTCATCTCCACCGCATCCCTCTGTTTGCAGCAGGAAGGGTCTGTGCCCAGGGAATACACCTTCCAGCTTCCTGACCCCTGGCAGCATGTCTCGAGACATGGAAACCCCAGCAGCCAACTGAGAGGAAGAGCTGGAGTTCTTCCTTCCCTAAAACAAATGTCCCAAAACAAACATCCCACTGTACATCTAAGGGGTAAGATGTCCTAATGCATCGAGCACACGACCAGATAGCACCTCCCTTCCCCTTCCTCTGCTGCTCATTCTCTTATTATGTTATTAGTTGGGCTACAGATAATCTATAAAAAGAAGGGAAGTCTCCATGTTTGCGTACATGTTCTCCACCTTTTTCCAAAATCTGAACACTCGGTTTGCAAAGTCTGTAGACGTCAGGCCCTTTCCACAGATGGTCTTTAGAAACTTTATTACTATCCATGAGAAACAAGAAAAGCATCTGCTTCGAGGTCCCAGGATGGATTTGCAGGCCTGGTGGTTGAAAAAAAATGAAATGTTTTTACTTGAAATCTGAATATATTTGTTCTGTAAATCATTGCCTGACAATAAACCCACGCTCTTTCCAGAGTCACTTTTTACTGTAAGCATTTTACAGCCTAATTTCCAGAGAGAAGTTCTTTGAGTAAAAAATCATGTGATAAAATTTCTTGACATAGTTTATGCTTTCTATGTGTTATTTTCAGTTTTATCCCAAAACAAAAAGGGTGCTAATACAGTTCTGTATCTTATAGATCTGGTTTTAATTGCATCTTCCATCCTTTTGTGTTTGCAAAATATGATTTACAAATGTCTAGATATTTATTCTACTGAAGTTGTCCTACAAGCCAGCCTTTTAACTGAACAGCCGATGTTAATCCCACCCACACATCCTAGTAAAGGAGCACGATGGTTTTTTAAACTCTGGCTCAGTGTCTCATCTCTTCTGTGGTGATGAAAATGAATACTGCATCTATGGCAAGGCATGTCAAGCTCTCTGTGGAATTTATTATGCTCTCTGCACCAAATGTTCTACCAGCAGGTCTGCCTCGTGCTATTCAGAACATGTATAATTAGAAAAGAATTCAGCTAAGGCTGGAAAGAATGACTGTCCATAACTCATCAGGTTAGAAAGCTGGAAGCCCTAGAGCAGAAAAGAAATGCGTGGAATATCCAGCTGAAGAGTAAAAACTCATTTTCTTTGCTTTCTTACTGTGAGAATAACTATTTTATATGTAAGATGCAGTTCATTTTCTCATCTTCAAGTAGGTAACCACATTTTTGATGACTGCAGGCAGCAGACACAGAACACTAGCAATGGTCCCGTCTGTCCCTCAGCATGACCTTTGGGTAGCTGGAGGGGCAGCTCTTGCTTGGGAATGCACTCTCAGGTCCTGGGCTGACTACCTTTCTGTTACAAGTCCATGGAGGAAGCTCTACCTTGTGTGAGTCCCCAGGATCTCTGAGGACTGATGCAAATGCGGAGAAGTCTTGGCTTGTCCCCTCCAACAGTGCCCCGAGCTACCGATAGCAGAGGGCATTAGTGGTGGCTTATGCACAATAAATTCAGGAGCCTTTTCCTTTCCCACATTCTTATGTGAGACCAAGATTACTGAAGTCACTAGAGGGACCTCTGTGGTCAACTTGAGCTGTGAGGGAACTGAAATTTGTTCCTTGGTGATGAACACCAGGATCCTTATTCTGAGCTGGTTAATTCTAGTCTTTCTTCGTGCTTTTAGGATTTTGGACTCCACTTCTGCAATATCACAATGTTTAATTTAATGACTCTCCACATCCAACAGGCTTCTAACAACGAGGATCATGTTTTTGTATTCTTCTTTTGTCCTCATTGTAATGTCTTTCCCAAGTTTCCCAGCTGCATCCAATTCCTTCCTTGGTATCAGAACCTAAGCACCGATCTCTTATTCTTAACCCTCCTGGACTCTGATTTCTCTCTGCAGACTGGAGGCTGACTCCTTCATATCTAAAAAGAAGGGAAGAGCTGGCTCTTCATAGACATAGCCTTCAGACAAAACTCACTCTTCATCTTCAAATTGGAAACATCTGCGCTAACATGACTGACAGGCAAGATAAGGCTTAGGGTTCATTAAAAAAATTATTTAAAGATTTTCCCAAGGAATCATTTTTCTTCCCTTGTGAGTAAAAGTCTTGATTACTGGTTTAGATATTGGAGATTCCCAGGGAAGGAGGGGTTAGTCTATCTCTATTTTAAAAAGTTGATAAAGACACTGAGATGCCCTTTGTCACATTTGCTAAAAATATTAATAATTGTATTGTGAGTATACTTCTGCCTGTCTCATTAGGGCTGAATCTCTGCTTGTTTCATTTTTCCTAATATTATTCTCATCTGTACCTGGACTGCTAGAAGGCGGCACTCATCATATAAGTCTGTCTTCAAGGTTTCGGTGGCGCAGGCGCCTAGTGAAGGGGAAGGACTTTCCATGGTAACATCACTAATAGAAACTGGTCATTGTAGGAGATGGAGCTCTGATTTTTTAGTTCATCCTGGTGAGTCCAGTCTTCTGTATATGTGACTAAGAAGTGTCCTTATCTGGGCCAGGAACAGATGTTTAGGGAAACCACAGAAGAACTAGGGCATATATCACAGAGTGATTCATCCCCATTACTCTCAGCCAGTTTCTGAGAAGCAGTAGTTTTGGATTTCCTGAGATAGAGGTTACACATGGACAGTCACTTTGAAGAGTCACTGGTTGGCCTGTCCTTAATGAATTTCTCTCATCTCTTGCAGAAGTCATTAGTACTTTTGGTCTCTACAAGGTCCAGCAGCCAGGAATCTCCTACCTTCCTCCATTACTTTCTGTAGCTGCTGCCTCGCGCTGTCACTAGCGCTTGCGTTGAGTTCACTGCAGTTAATCATCTCTTCATGTTCTCTGCCAGCTTCAGCATTCACAGGGCCCTGTGAGATTCCAGCTCTGTCATTTCTTTTCTCAGCTGAAGAGAGCAAGACCTTATAACCCTTCCTTGTAGAGAAGCCTCCAATCGTCTTTATCACCCTTCTCTCCACATTTACTGAATTATCTGCATTCTTTTTAAAATGCAACAAAATTTTACATCCTGGATAAGTACCATTTGTAGCAATAATAAAAAGTATCAGCATACTCCCTCTATTGCACTCTCTAGGTCTTTCTCTTTGTCTTCCAGCTGATCAGTCGCTCTTGATGCTTTTTTGGCCATTTTTTTCTCATTTTCATTTTCCATGGAGAAACATGCCCTACATTTTCCTTCCCAATTGCTGTGTGATGGAAGTAGGGGGGATGAAAGACATTGTCTGCCCTTCAGGTCTGCAATTGAAACAGTACCCTAGAATATAAATAAAATAGTACCCTACTACTATATTCTAGTACCCTAGAATATAAATAAAAGTATAGCACAAAGCAGAAGATTAAACGGCTTATCTAACAAATGATCATTAAAAATACCTACACTTAAACAACGGGTACTTATGATGCCCCCCTCATTCCTTGCATGGTGAATAGGACCATTTCTGTGTACTTAATCAGAACACATTTTAAATCACACTGTATAGTATACTTTGTGGCAATACATGATGGCCAAAGTATATAAAATATGATGAAGTTAAGAAGTTGCAGCTGAACTAACAATATATTCTCCTGGAAGGAGACATTGAATAAATTGTAGATGGTTTTTGATAGCCAATTAAAGTTCTTATAAGAGCTCTGCAGCATTTCTCTGCATTCTTCAGTCATAACCTTTCAAACAAGTATTTGCAATTGTAAATATTCCCCTAAACTTTCAAGGTATTAACAACTTAATGTGTCTCTTGCAACGACCAGTTAGCATAATGAATACAAACTTAAGAGATCATTTATCACCAGGAAGTAATAATTTTATGCAGTTTTTTGGTGACAATAGCGATTTCTGTTTTGGGAGCAGTCATGTACATATGTTCATATATATTTCTTCAAAGATTGACAAAGTTGATTTAGAGTCAGACACAGATTTTCCCAAAAGAAAAGACACAGTTTTCCATGATGGGAAAGAAAGAATTTTTTTCCCCTCAATTTTGTCAAAGGCAAAAATGCAAGATATGCACAAAACTGTTTCCAATTGCAGTATTGTATAATGAGCATTAATGAACGAAGACAGAAGGTATGGTCTTGTAAACCTTTCACAGAGAAGATTAAGCAGCAGATCAGACTTTTACCTTAGAGTTTGTCATCAAGTCATTCAGAAATCGAGCTGATAACTCTGGACCGGATTTCATAAAGTACCAGATGACTTCACTTGTCTCATTTTTTCCTGTGTGCGCCATCAGAGAAGACCAAGATTTGGTATTAAAAAATGCAGCTTCTAGAGACCTCTCTTAACGCTGTAGCTTCTCTGAAAATCTGCAAAGCCCTTCCTAAGACCTTGATCAAGGAAACCCCTTTAACTCATGTGTAAACATGTGATTGCTCTCTTCTGGTGGCAGACTCAAAGGGGTCCACACTGCACAAGCCACAGTTACTCTGCTCCAGGCCCTGGGGGAGTCACGGGTTGCCCTGGAAGCAGCTTTCCACCTCCCAAGCACACAGAAAATGTCTTGTAGCTCTCACCCAACTGGAAAATTTTGAAATTTTGGGGTGCCGTCTGGGAGTTGGCCAACTCTTGCCTGCGATCTTTAATCGACTGCTTTCTTTAATGTTAGTTGTAGGATTTCTGTGCTTTGTTTCCCCTAGAAGGAATTGTCATACTGGCCGGCTTCACATCCTATGCAGAGCTTGATTAGTGCGTGGACAGCTTTTTGAGGTCCAGAGGTGGAAAATACACAGCAGTGCAAAGGCTTATCAGATGATTACAGCTTCAGAATATAATTACTCAAGTTGAAATTCAGCTCTAAAGGAGCGTATTGATAGAGGGTAAACACACTTGCATGAAATCCAAACCCATCCAGCTTTTCCAGTTCAGATCATATTAACCTCTTCCCTTTCCTGAGTCCTCCTTCCTTCTGTGCATCAGCCTCAAGCCAAATTTGTTGTTCACTTGTGCTGGGAGCTTCTCTGATGCTGCTTTGCCAGTGAAGACTCATCTCATTCATTTTCTTACTCTGTACTTGCTTGTGAAAAACATTTCCTCCTCTATTCTGGGCACACCCAGAGAGGTAGCAGTTAAAATGCGATGCGGCGGTCTATTTCTCTGTTTTATCAGATCAAAACCCATCTCTCATTTAAGAACCATATTTGCAGTCTCTCATCACCATGGAGATTAATTGCTGCAAGCATGACAAAGGCTCACACAAAGTTTTTGCCGTCTCCGTAATTAATCCTGCTTTTCATCGCCCCTGGCTTCACCTACTTTCCTGCCCCTTTGGATGCACAGACAATATCCTGCACCAGTGAGCAGCCATCTTCCTGCTGCCACAGTGATTACACCTCTTCTGGGTCTGAGAAGGCACTTCAGAGACCCTTTTGCAATAAAAGCAGAAGTGTTAAACTCAATGGAA